>RJWT010021926.1:0-17389 GCA_004365215.1 Cuniculus paca
AAAAAAAAATTTTAAATGAGCCCTCTTTTTCCCCAAAATATCATAGCATTCTAATTCATAACTTGTTGGCAGATGCTTATAAAATTTACTGGATGTTCTCATTTCTGCATACATTTGATTTAGGTTGTAAACTACCCAAAATGCACAAACTGAATTGATTTAGCTGAGTTATCACCATTGTGGTTATTTTAAATAGATGAAATTATTAACTTTGAATTGAACTTTATCTTGTAATATTTTTCAGCTGAAGCATGTGTGAATTATTGAAGAACCCTCTCACTAAAATAGAAACTTAATTTTATTCAAATGGTTGAAAAATTTTAGCTCACCATTTGAAAGGAATACAAAATGGAAATCCAAGTACAAAATGAACATTTTATTCCATAAAATTATGGCATTTAAAATAATCACAAGTGATTATATTCATACACTTAAGTACGTTTCAAAGGAGCAAGTAACATGAGCCATTCGTAACTGTACAACACTTGTTAAGGCTGATCTCAGTCCTAGTTGTAGAGAATTTGCTTTCTTAGCCTCTCTACCAAAACTACCAGTTCCTGTGCTGGGATCACCCCAAAAGTGTGAAAGCTCTGTGATATTGAGAAACACTATCTCTGACGTTTCTGTCAGGAGTTGAGAGTAATTAGAATTATTTTATGTATTTAAATGCATACAATACACTTACAGTTAAAATGTTAAGCTGTCTGAATTTGGAATGGACACCGACTTTATAGCTGGGGAAAAAATTGCTTGACATTTGGCAGGTTTTAAATTGGTGTACATGTGACAACTTGCTTGAAATCAACTGGTTTTATAGTTGGATTGACTCCATTTTCAGTCAACAGCCATATCAATATTGATTAAATCCAAAAGCAAATTAAAAAAAAAAACCTACTAAATTAAAAACTGGATATTTTATTCTTATTTATTTTTTATTTTTTATTTATTTTTGGAGCATAGCGATGGCCATCTCCCACAAATGCTGGGTATTTTAAAAGTTAGACGTAGAGTTGCTTTTTTTCATCTTCTTCCTCAAATTTTAATTAAGGTGTAACTAAACCCTTGAACAATTAATTCTTACTAAACATCAATGGGTTTTAATTATGTGAAAACTTGTCAGTATTCAATGTCATTTAATTCAACAACAACAAAATATTTCTTAATAGCTTATTTGAAAAATATGTAGATATTTTCACTTTTCTAGGTACTAGAAAATAAGTATAACATACCAATTAAAGCACAGTTCTGGAAACAAGTAGAAAATTACAACACTGCCACAGATTGTGTGACACTGTGCTTTTTATTGAGCAGTCATTCTTAACTCCCTCATTTGTTAAATACAAATAACCAGTGGACCCATGACAGAGGGTCATCGTGCTTATCATTTAATTTATTGTGTGTGCCTTTCTTGTAGAGAGTGCTCATAAATCTTTGCAATTATTTTTATGATTGGCCATTTCAAATTTATAAGTTCAAGTGCACAGCTTTTCACAGTAATGGGTCAGAGTTCTAACTGTCATCCAGTATATCTAGGATCAAGGAATAACAAGACTATTCATTTCAGCACTATGTCATTATTATTGTATCCATGTACAACATGTTCTTAAAAAGTATGAGTTCTTGAGATGAGAAGACAGGGTTCAACTGCTCTCATCATCACTTATTGGGTGGTCAAGTTATTTTCTAAATCTCTACTGGATATACTGAGGATTAAGAAAGTCAAACATGGTGAACCATTTAGCGATCACTGTATAAAGCCTATTTAATAATATCATTGTGTTCTTATCAACCTTTTTTAGCCTTCTATTGCCATTTGTTTAGTAACCAACATTTGTGCTGCATAAATTTTGGAAACTTTACCGATATTCCTGAGTAGGGCTTAAAAATCTTCACTAAGACCACTAAAAGCTCAAAAAATGATAGAACTGACATAGGGAAGTGAAGGAAATAATATACTTCAAATACCACACTACTCATCTATGGTAAATGGTGAAATCTAAGAATTTATAATCCTCTGGTGGATGAATGGATGAATGAATCATGTGTGGATACACAATAAATTAGTGTACATATGGAAGGTAAAACAAACCTGAAGAAAACAAGCATAACTCTTTACAAAGAATTCATGCCGAGATTCACCCACATGCACTAAAATATGAAATAATTTTAGCTTTAATAAGTCCAGGACTGAGTGGCATATTCTGCTGGTGTGTTGTCAATTTGCCATGATGTCAGCCACCATAGAAATCAATCTGAAGAACATAGATTTGATAATGCTAGGATGAGAATTACTTTAAGCATCAGAATTTTATATCTGAGTTCTGGTCCTTATTTCTTTTGATTATAAATGTAGAAAAAGAGGTTTGACTTTGAGAGAGCTCACAAAGGAATGATCATATAAGCAAAATCAAATTCTAGGAAGTGAGCCAGAACCGGATTTCCACTGTCCCTGGAGTGTTTTATTTAAGGAAACCATTGATTTCTGCCACTACTCTAAAGAAACTCATGTGCAAAGGTGGCCAAAAAATCTGCCTCCAATTCAGTGTTCTAGGATCCTGTCCAAGGTGAGATCAGCTTCTTTTGGATTAGCACATGGGCAGTTTTGTGGAAAGTAGACTTTAAATTCAATTTTTTAGGTAACATTTTGAAAAGGAAAGGAAAAAACTCTCTGTGATAGTTTCTATGAAGCTTAGAAACTTTAGCTTGCTTCATTTTAATATTTAAGAGAAAAAATATATCACTATCATCAAACGAAGTGTTTCCAAAGGAACTGTCGACAGTTTACTATTTGCCCAAGGCTTACTTGAGGGCATTTCCTTACAAGATACTAAAGTACAATTAAAACAATCTAGCTTTATACCTTGTGATTTGAAGAAAGCTGCAAAATCACTAGCAACTTTGATTAATTAATAAAGATACTTTTTAAATGGGTCAGTAAAAAAGCAGCACATTTCTCAGCCCAAAACAATGGAATTTATGAGCTCTTGCATTAAGCTGGGGCATTTCCTTTTAATGTACGTGGACGTGACATCGTCTTCTGAGAAGTGGCCTTAGCTCAGATGTGAGGCATCAGAAAACTGTGACGTCAGCAGAGGATGTCTGATGCTCTTGCCGAGAAGAATCTTGTATCAGAGAGAGAGAGGGGGCAAACCGTGGTGATGCTGAATCTAAATAAACCTGGCCAGTAGTGCCATAGGTGGGAAACTGCACAGACGCATTTTTAATAATGTGCCTATTATTTTATCATCACCATGAACAGCAGAGATGAGCATACAGAGGGAGCAAGGTGATCTTGTGGATCTAGGGCTTTCTGTATGAGGAAACATACAGTCTATGTTTTTATTCAAAACAAACATACTTAGGATTTAATGTGCAAATTTATTATCGCTCCCAACACGCTCCAGTCACCATCGAGAGGTACCACCAGACAGCAAAGATCCTGCCACAGTTCTTAGCACCATTGCTCGCTGGTCTTGAGCACCAAGGAAACTTTCCTCATCGATGTGCTACTTCTAGTCATGTAGGTTATTATTTTTTTCATTCTACTTTTGTGTTTATTGGATTTTTTGCTTTGGATTTTCTGAACAAAAGATTAGAAATTTCATTTGAAAATTAAGGTGGAAAGTAAGGAAACACTCCTGACCAAGTACTACTTTATTTTGAAGATAATTACTGTTAAATAGTCAGAAGTTTCTTCTATGTCTCTACTCACACTTTTCTAAAGGTAAATGCCAATTTCTCTTTTTACATATTCATTTCCAAAATGATCATTGAAGTCCTGCCTGTGTGGACTGATTCTATCAAAAATTAAGGTTTTTGAAAATCAATAAGCAAATAATGAAACCACTATAAAGGACACACATATATTTTTTGCCCAGTCAAATATTATAGCACAGTTACTACCCCTTTTTTCTTTTTTTAAATGTCCTCACCACTCTACCCTTATGAATAATGTCTCTGCATACTATTTGGATTACTTTCACTATTTCTATCTTTATGTTTTTCACCCTTCAGCACATGCCTATTGCACTTTCAATAATGAAGCTTCACTTTGATATTGTCCTACCTTTGATCAAATGATTACTGGGTGTTTCTTTAATTTCATTCCATTTTTTCCTGCAATAAATGATGATATTTTATCATATATTAACTTTTAAATCAACCATACAGCTGGGGCTTTAGCTCAGTGGCCTAAGCGCCTACCTGGCAAGCACAAGGTCGTGAGTTCAACCCCTAGTGCCACAAAAATAAATAAGTAAATAAATAAATCAAACTATACATGGAAAGTGATAGTCTTTCCATGCTCATATGTATATCCAATCCATTCTCAAACTTAATTTTACAATTCAAATTTTATATGCCATATATGATCCATTTTCCCTAACAATCTTGAAGACAAGTGTCCATTTATTTCTGTCATCCTGTGTTTCGGTCAGAACACATTTCAAATGTTTATTTATATGTGACTTTTTGTCTTTTTTAGTGCTGGAGAGTGAACCCAGGGCATAACCACACAACTGCACACCTAACCCTAATTATTTAGTTAGTTAGTCAGTTAGTTATTTTTGAGACAAAGTCTTAAGTCATTAACTTACTCAGGTTGGCCATGAACTTCCAGTCCTCCTGTCTCAGCCTTCTCGAATATTGGAATTACAAGTGTGCACCACTATACTTAGTTTGTGACATCCTTTCATTTTTCTTTATTTCTGAGGCAACTTTTAGTATCATTTCTCTATTTTGATTATTCTGAAACTTTACTAATTTGTGTCCTCATAGACCATTTGGATGCCTATAAAATTACTATACGTGAGCAGGTTATGAACAACGCAATTTTATTCTTCAATCTGGAAATCTGGGCAGTCCAAGACCAGAGCAGTGGCTGATGTGGTGTCCGGCAAGGCCCAGTCTCCTGGTTCATGGAAGGCACTGTGGAAGGACTGAGCATCCTCTCCCAGGCCTCTTTCATAAGCAGTAATCCCATCTTGAAGATTCTGCCTCACGACCTTACTTTGAGGGCCAAACTTCAGAACGCCATCACCGTGGGAGCTTAGATTTCAACGTGTGAATTTGGCACACATGAAAACTCAAGCCATAGCAAGAATTCAGTAATTTCCTTTGATCATTCTCTCTGCTGAATACTCATGGACCACTTTAGCCCACTATTTCAGGACTGGTCTCTAGGCTCTTCCATTTTTCCACTGGTTTTCTGTTTCTTTTCCCTTTATCCCAACATTCAGGGTATTTCCTTTACTTTGTATTTTAGCACATTAAGACCTCTTCACTGGTGTTTATCTAAGTGCTCTGATTATTTTTTTCCTAGTACTTGTACTGTTTTATAAAAGTGCTATCTTCTGTTTTCTCCCCAAAGTTATCATCGATTTGTGATTTTTTTTTTTTGAACATTTGGACTGCTTTCTGATATGTCCTCAGTGCCCCAGCAGGAGACAGATGCATTTGAACTTGAAAGGTTTAATTGAAGATGTTTTCATGGAAAGATTACTTGTAGAGGTTTATGCATTGATAAAGAGACCAACAAAATATTGTTTGCTAAGATGCCATCCCTACGCATGAGAAGGAAAAGGCTCTGCTGGAACTTGAACTGTGTGCAGGGAGGTACCGCACCAGGTTTCAGCATCAGAGACTCAGTCTCCGCCAGACCACTATAGAGTAGAAAGAACTTCAGGTTTCCTTTGGGGAAGCGGGGGAAGCTTTGTCCACAAAGCGTGGAGGCGAGGAACTGACCATTCGCTTGTCCACAACATAAATTTCAAGCAGTGCCCATGGTTCAAATCCTGCTCTACACTTCCCAGTACCATCTTCCTTCTTAGGAATTTTATATAATAAACTGGCTGACTTCCACCAGTATCCTCCACAGGCAATTTCGTTGAAGAATCTGCTAAATTAGCTGTAAGCCTCCATCTGCTTTGTCTCCAAAATATTCTTTTAACTTTATCATCTACTGACATATGCTCTCAGTTTTCTATGTCATTGTCCATATATACTGCTTTATTTGTTGTAAAGAAAAAGTGAAGTCTTCTTAAGAAGAGATAATACAAGTTACTCACATATGGATGATCTTTCAGCTTTAACCAATATTAGTCATTCAAGTTACTTTTGCAATATTCTCCAGTTATGAGTTAATAGCTATGTTAATTTATACTTCGATAAGAAGCTGGCATGCTTGATATGCCTCAAATTAGAGGGAAAAATATTAGGTTCCTACTAGTCATAGACTTCTAATTTTTTCTTTGTTTTTCGTTATTGGGACGGGGGCTTACTCGGTAGTACACGCTATCCTCAGGCCTGTGGTGATTCTCCTGCCTTACCCTCCCGGTGCTGAGATTACAGGAGTCACTGCATCCCGCTAATTTCTGCTATTTGTGAACGTTCTTTTCTCCACTTATTTCCCCTCCCATCCACCTCCACCAAACCCCAGTACTCATCCAACGTGATAAGGAAGACACAATATCGGATTAATAAAGATTGACAAATACCTTTCAATGTTTCCTTCATCTAAATCACCAGAGCCCTCATTCTCCATTATTTTTAAGGTAACAATTACTCTAAGAAGTGTATGTAAATTTTTTCATTAAAATTTCTTATATATGTTAGAAGCACGGTCAAGGAATGATGATTATTGTGTACTTTAAGGACAGCATCAAACTATCATTTGTTAAACACATAGGAAATAATATAAAATATGCTATGGATAATTTAAAATCAATTATGCTGTGTTATATGCAAATTTTTTCTATGTATTTCCATTGCACTTCATTAATATTTTTAAATGTTTTACAGTTCTTACTGTTGTTTCTTTAGTCAACTTATTTTAAATTTAGTAATGATATTCTCAATGTCCAGGCTACGGTTGAGTTTCAATTCATTTCCAGAATTAAATTAGTAACAGATTTCGCTTTATACCTTCATCATTTGACATACTTTAATCACTTTTTAATCACTTATAAATGTATGACCCACGCACCCATGCCATTGTATTTTGTGTGGAAACATTGTTTCCATTTTTCCTTTCCAGTCTCTCTTTTATAAAATTCCTTTCCTTTCCTTTCCTTCCCTCTCCTCAATCTCTTGTTCCCAAGCCCATTTGAACAAACTTTCCCTACTTCCCAATGTCCATCCTCCACTGTGATCTTTATTTACCCTTTTCGGTTCTCACAAAGGAGAAACAATGTGACATTTAAAGTTGTATGCCTGATTTATTTCACTTAAAGTTATGGGCTTAAGATGTTTATATTTACCTAAAAATGTTTCGAGTTTTATCCTACATTATGGCAGAGTAGTCCTCTGTTTTATATAAGTGTCACATTTTCTTTATCCATTCATATGTTGATGGGCATACGGGCTGTTTTCAAAATTTAGCTGTTATAAATTGTGTTGATGTAAGCATGCATGCACATATATCACTGTCATGTGATGCTTTTAACTCTTTCAGGAAGATACCTAAAAAGGGAACAGCTGAGTGAAATGCAGCCTCTAGTTGTGGTGTTTTATCACCATAATGATTTCCATAGTGGTTGCACCAAACTACACTCCCACCAAATTTGGAGAAGGGTTCTTTTCCCCTACAGCCCTGCCAGCATTTGTTATTGGTTGATTTCTTTATAATAGCCATTTTTTCTAGAATGAGATGAAATCTCAGCATTGTTTTCATTTGCGTTACTGGAATGACCAGTGTTATTGAACATTTTTATATATTTATTTTCTGTTTGCATTTCTTCATCTGAGAAGTGTCTATTCATTTTAGATGCCCAGTTTTGAATTGGGTCTTTAAATTTGGGGGGTTGGATTTTTAAAAATTATTTCTGTATTCCATATATTAGTCCTTTGAGGTGCAGCTAGTAAAATTTTTTGCCACTCTGTGGGCTGTCTCTTCACTCTGTTGGTGGTTTCTTTAGTTTTTGCAGCACTGGAGATTGAACCCACAACCTTGAGCATGCTAGATGCCAGCACCCTTAATTCTAGCACTGCATCATGAATCAATTACACACTGTAGATTCAGCCAGCTCCAAAACAGCCCCATTTAAACTTCATGAGGTTTTGGAGGGACATCTAGACACAACCATAACATTCCACTCCTGACCCCCCAAAGACTTACACAGAGCCCTTTATAAAAAAGGCATTTAGTCAATCTTCAAGAGTTATCAAAGTCCTAACAGTTCCAACATCGCTGAAAAATCCAAGTCCAAAGTCTCCTCTGAAATTTAAGGCAAACTCTTAGCAGTAAGCCCTTGTATAAATGAAAAAAAAAAAGTTAAACACTTCTGACATACAACAGCACAAGATAAATATTAGCATTTCAAAAGGTACAAATAGGGGAATACAAAGGAATGGGATCCAAGTAAGTCCAGACCCCAGCAGGGCAAACATTAAGTCCTGTAGTTCCATGTGTGGCATCCGAGGAAATCTGTGGCCAGATCTGAACTCCAAAGGGATTGGGGGCCTCCACCACTATGGCACTGCTGGTGGTGATAGCTTCCAGGGTTTCTTTCTGGAGCCATTTCTGTTCCCTCCTTGCAGTTTTTCTCAGACAATCCATGTTCCTGTCTTCTCCAAATTTCTGGGGTCTCTGCTGCACCTTTGGCTTTACACGCACAGCTTCACACACTGTCCTCTCAGGGGTACACTGCCTGGCCTCCCAGCCCTTCCTCTGAAATCTGAGTGGAAGCCTTCCTGACACCACCATGCTTGCATTCTTCATGTGTCTAAAACCAGCACCATATGGATGATGCCAAGGTCTGCTTCCAACTGGAGCAGCAGCCAGGATTCCTTCTGTCTTGGCTATAGGGTTCAAGTACCTGAATTGCTAAGCACTTTGCACCCTATCCCAAGTAATGTTTATTGATTTGCATGTGTTGAACCATCCGTTTCTCTGGAATGAATTCCACTTGACCACGATGTATGATCTTTTTGATGATTTCCTCCATTCTGTTTGCCAGTATCTTAATGAGGATGTTTGCATCCATGCTCATCAGAGAGATTGGCCTATAGTTCTCTTTTTTGGTTGGATCCATGTCTGGTTTTAGAGTCAGGATAATGCTTGCTAATTTCAATTTTTCTGATCTAACATTCTCTACTTATTTATGATTTGTTGGGTCTCATATATGTATTATAGTAACTCTTCAAATGCAAAACACTTCAGAGATTTTAACTTTATTTCAATAAATTATTCTCATTACCACAATTTTATGTTTTATAGATTTTCAACATTTTCATATTCTACAGTATTATATTATCTTTTATCATAATCATTTTCTCACTGACTTTGAAGATAAGCAAACTCTTTCCATTCCTATATAGTGACTTTTCAAAATAAAATATCTAATTTATTGTTAATTATATCTGCCATAGTTAAGAACAGAACTCTGGCTTCTCACCATGCTTTGAACAAGACATAGTGGCTGGCATTCGATGTCTTTCTATTAGCTTCTCCATTACTTGTTAAACATAAGATTAAAATATTTAATGGTTTCCTAACATAGGTTTTTCCTTATAAATACATTTTTTAATTTTTTACCTTACTTAATAAAAGTATTTGAAATTTTGATATAATTTACTAACATTAAACATCACTCACATTTTTTGAGCTGTAATTTTCTTACTTTGATTTCCTGTTGGTTGATTCATATTTTATTCTTTGTGTGCAAATTCTCAAAAGATAGCTTGCTTCCTGTATGCATCCATCTATGTAAAGTTTTTCACAATGGTTTTTACTTTATTGGTCATACCACATTATCTTTCTTCAATTTCCTTATATAAAGGTGCTTTCTTTCACTGACTTCTTGATTATAATTGTAAATATTTTGTAAATCTTTTTGAGAACATTTAGCCATCACATTCTCAGACACTAGTTTTTTTCTAATTTATATTCTCAAATTAAACTAAACTCTTAGGTGTTGAGGGCACACACTTGAAATCCCAGCACTCTAGGAGGCTGAAGCAGGAGGATCAGAGGTGTGAACCCAGCCTGGGTAAAGTTAAGTAACTGTGCATGACTCTGTACCAAACTAAAGGGGTGGAGAAGTAAGACTCACTGTGCAGGCCCTGAGTCCAATCACCAGTTCCATCAAAAAAAAATCATAAAAAACACTCTAATTTTTTTCTTATGTGCCAAAACATTTATCTTTGTTTTGTTTTTCTCTTGTCAACAGGCAGGTAGCAGATAGATTTCTAGTTGCCCAACCTTGATTTTTAACCAAAGAGAAGTTGTGCTCTTCTGTGACAGAGGGGAGGGAAAGGCAGTGAGCTATAAAAATAGTGCTGGGTTCTCTGTGGCTACGCTTGTCATTTCTTTCATGAGATAATTGAGTTAGGAGGACCACACCAAGACTGAAGTAGAAAACTTAAGTAGCAACAAGCCAACATAGCAGAAAAAGTGGTCTTGCAAAATGCAATGGGAGCTACTGTCTCTAGTATTTATAACCAAAAAGTATTTTTTTTTGTTAGAGATTTGAGTTAATTAAAAAAATAGTATTTCCACTGTGAAACGTTATGTGGTTGCCTGGTTACTAGCACCAGGAGCATCTTTTAGTATCAGATGCAGACAGATTTTTCTAGTTTACTTGGAATGTGTTTCACAAGACAAAGCTCTTGTCTGCTCCTCTGAGACAAACGTTGGTAATATGCAGAAATCCCAAAAATGTTCACCTTCCTAGCTGAAAAAGAACCATGGTTTGACTTTTTTAAATCCAAAACTCAACTAACGTTTAGATCAAAAAAATGAAGGGGAAGCCAGGTGTAGTAGCTCACACCTGTCATCCCAGCACTTGGAAGGCTGAGGCAGGAGAATTGTTTTGAGTTGGAGACCAGCCTGGGCTCCAAAGTGAGCTCCAGGCCAGCCTGAACAGCATAGTGAGACCCTGTCTAAAAAAAGAAAAAAAGAAAAAAAAGGAGAACCAGGAAAGTAGAGAGGCTTGATAGTAAAGTCTAACAAAAGGGACTGAAGAGGGTATCCAGGAGAAGGCTGAAGAAGTGGTCAAGTGAGGGACACCAGGACTGGCAAGAGATGGCGATGAAAACCGGCCCTGGGATGTCGATGCAGAGGTAAATAGCAAGCACGGTAAAGGCAAGTTCTTAAGGTGCCTGAGGGTTGAGCAAAGGCAAAAAGGTGACAAAGAATGAGAATCAGCACTAGAAACAGTTCTCACAGATTCTTGCTAAAAAGCAAAGTCAAAAACTAAATGAATTGTGTAGTGATAGATATGAGTCAAGGAGAGTTTTTTCTTATTTTTGGATGATAACTATGAAAGAGTATTTGAATGGGGCTGGGAATAGGATCATTAAGAGAAAAATGACTGAACAATGGGGAAGAAGAAGGAACTTTACTTTCTTGAGGTAAGATAAAAATTGCATTTTGGGAAGCGTGCCCCTGGGGAAGAGTGACTGCCTGCTAGTGCTGAGTGTACTTCTTTGTTTTTTGGGAGGAACATTTTGCCTTAGGTTCTCTACTCATTAAGCATCGTCATGTAAGTTTCACCTTTGACAATAGGTTATTGTGTTAACAACTTTTCTAAGAGACTCCTTTAGAAATGAAGTTCCTATTTGTCTCCTGTTTATCTATACTCAGTGTACTTTGTGATGTGCAAAAGCATTCCTTTTTAACTTCTGAAACCCTAAAAGACTCCTCAACGTTTTTTCTAAAAACCCATTATTCTTTATTACTTTTAAAGCCAAGAATAAAGTAAAAATTACTATCCAGAAAATTCTGAGTATCTAAAAATGTAATGTTCTTAGCTTAAATGTTACAGATTTTGATTGAGGAAATGAAATATTCCTGAACAGTGAATGGGAAGTTCACTATCATCGTAGTGGAAAGTACACAGGCAAGCAGGAAAAACCACTTTTTATACATCGGGATGATTCCTTCAGTCGGCTGAAATGAATTACTATCATGAAGCACCTGAGCTGGCTACCCAGGCAGAGAAAAGAGTTACTTAGCTCAAAGTTTTGAAAGTTCGAAGTTCATGGTCAGGCACCTCACTGACCTGGCCTGTGGAGGCGCAGTAGATTCCACTCAGAACCTTGGATGCTGTCATTTCGGACTTGGGTTCCGCCAGCATCAGCTGTGCCCTGGATCCTCTGCTATCCTAAGAAATCTCACGAGCCCATAAATACTCTTTTTGCTTAATTATCATGGCCCCGAGAGAGATTTACCTTTACCACCCCTCCAACACACTTGATTGATAGGAATCACTTTTATTCCCTAAAAGGAGAGTGTTGGAATTTTCAAACCCCAAACTGTATAAAATTTAAAACTTATCCCCAAAGCTACTGTCTGCTCTTCCAAGACAAATGCTGGTGATGATGAGAAAATCCCCAAAATGACATCCTTATAGTTGAAAGAGAACCTCAATTTAACATTTTTTTATCCAAAATCTATTTAACATGCAGAGTTTTCTTCTTTCGATTTTCAAATAGACTTTTATAATGCCAGTTGCAAAACATGTTTGTTTTTGATTTTTTATTTTGTAATTTAGGTTTCTTTAAATGTATGGAAACACACTTGAGAGCCTTCAGGCTTAGCAATACAAAAGTACTAAAACTTCCTGTTATCTTACTAGCTGGTCTCAATAAGGTCTATGTATAATGCACATTTTCTTATGTTTCATTTTTGCTTTCTTCTTCCTAAAATAAGTCAAGACAGCCCAAAATAACAAGAGCATTGTTTGATTTTAAAAATGTGCTATTGGCGAACTCGGTTCCTCCAAATGTTTATGACCAACGGGCATGGTGTGTTCGTACCCATGTTTTCCCAAGATCTCACTGTTTCCTGAATTCTCACAACTCTTTCCCTTTTCCAATTAGTTCTGGGTTTTGCTAGATTGCCAGATGTTTGCTGGGAATAAAAAAGGAAAAAAATTATCTGTGTTGTGCTTGTGAGGACCACATCACCTAATGTATGATTTTAGAGTTTCTCAATTCCTTATAACTATAGATGCCTCAAAAGTTGGTTTCTTCTTGCAAGCAAGAATATCTTCTATGTTCTGTTTCCTCTCACAGGAGGATGCAGATATTCCCCATTCAGCTTCCGCCCCCAGTGAGAGGAACATGTGCTACACAAAGCTTTGCATTATTCAGTTTTAGAATAACACCTCCATTGAGATTTATGTTAATCCTGGGCTCAAGGTGGACCAAGGGTCTCGTAATCATTACACCCCCAAAAGAGCACTGCTCAAATTATTTGGGTCACACAGTTACAAGAACATATTTACAAGTCTACTGAAAATATTTAGGCACAGAATGGTCATTTAAACTATTCTTAGGCATCCTCTGTCACTTGCCATGTGACTGACTTTCTTACAGTGGAGACAAAGTCACATAGTTGGGGCTTTATGCTCTTCTTTCTTATAGAGGAGTCACTGTTACTTTTATGATATGTGTCTTTATGTCATACAAATCAGGTACTAGAAGGCACGATGTTTCAAAAACAAAGTAATGATAAAACTTTTCCATAAAAGATTTAAAACAGAAACAGTACTCCAAGAAAAATTTTTGGTAAAACTGTATTATGTATTATCTTTATTAAAACCTCATGTGTATAAGGATATACACGTTTATACACATACACACTAATATTAAGAATTTGAAATTGTACGTATATAATTCTTGCTGCAGTGTGCAAATAACCCTTGGTAGCACTTTATATAACACTGAATATGTCTTAACTTCTTAAACGAGGCAATAGAATCCCCACTTTTCTTATTAGTACACAAGGTTGTTCCCGCCTCTCCACCTTGCCATTTTAAATGGTGCTGTTTTCCATGTCGATTGATGAAGCTTTTCTTTAAGAGTCAATTTCATTTTAAAGAATGAACCAGAGCTTGTGAGTCTGGCTGTACGCAACCAATAAAAACAAAAAGCTAAAATTTTATAGTCCAAACCATCAATTTTTATTTCAATTTTATTGTCTATCCTCTAGGCAACTGAAAGACTGGTCACAAGTGTGATTTCAGACTCTAAACTCGCAGCAATTTGGTACCCTTAAGCGGGGATATCGTAGTGATGATGGATTTCATGTTATACTAGGTTTGCCTAAACAAGTCTTCCCACAGCAGCTGTTGGCTGACACAAAGTGATGGATGATAAGCCAGTTGCTTATGAAAACTTATACCCTCTGAATGTGTGTGTGTGTGTGTGTGTGTGTGTGTATGTGCCTGTGTGTGTGTTTTGAGAGAAATGTGTGCTCACTATCAAATGTATTAGCCTCTGATTTCCACTGGTCTCCTGTAACTTCCATGAGCAGCCTCTGGCGCACACGTTCCCATGAAGCTCACCATCAATTCCCGGTACCCACTCTGATGGCACTCATTGGCCTGACAGAGGATAGCAAAGAAAGAGGGGTTTTTAATCAAGGATAAGAACTCTCAGCTCCAGGGCTGTTAACCTGGGCTTTGGACAGGTTGTTTGCATTGCTCAAACCTCTCAGTGGTTAAATGGAGATAATAATAATTTATAAGTAAGACAGCACAACATGCAGTACTTACTAATGATCCCGATCTTAGCCTATTCAGGCTGCTTTAAAGAAATTGCCATAAACCATGTGGCTCGTAAACAGTAAACTATTACTCCTCGCAGTCCTGGAGGCAGGGAAATCTAAAATCAAGGCATTGGACGATTTACTGTTGGGGGAGGGTTTTTGCATGCTTTATAAAGGACTCTCTGTGTCTTCACAAAGTAGAAGGGGAAAACAATTTCCCTTGGGCTTCCTGTGTGAGAATCCCATTAGGGGGAACTCTATCTTCTTTATCTCATCCGCTCAAAGGCCCTAGATCTCTTAATTCCATCTTTTTGAGGGCAAGATATTCAACATAAGAATTTTAGGGGAACAGACTTTCAAACCATAGTTCTATCTAATATCATCAATTCAGGCAAAGATTAATACATTTCACCAGGAGCATATGGCATTAAATATTTGAATCACTTCGCTGGAGCTGGATATCCGGGTTTCAGAAGACTTTCTGTGAGCGGTATTCTCTTTGATAAGTTCATTGAGTTCATATTTTTCTCTTTGTCGTTTGGATGTTTCTTAGTCTCAATAATTTTCTAGCTGCTGACAATAGTGTCACTTCTATTATAATTTCTAGTCCATGGTTTTATCCTTATTATCGTTAGTGTGTGCAATCTGGATTTAATGAACATACCTCTTTTCTCACAATTACTCTAATTTTATCTTACAGAAACAGAAATTGTTTTGAATATATGATAAAGAAATACAATTGTGGGGTTACACATTTTATAGGACCTACAGTTGCACATTAAATTCAGATCAACAAAATTCCTGACATTTAGGAGCCAGGTCACACAGCTTCCGATAGGGAATAAAACATATGTAGGTGTTGTCTAAGGAGCTCTATGAAACTCTGTGAGCTGCTGTGATGAGTAATCTTGGCTGTCAGCCTGACTGTGTAAAGAGACGCCTGCAGAAGGGATTCAAGCTTGAGGATGCCAACCTGCCGATGAGCTGGTGGCTGAGAGCACTATGAGGAAGCCGGGTCTAGTTGGAGGAAAATAGTGAGTTATAAAAGACTTTCTAGCCTAAATTCACAGAGAGAAAGTGAGACCTACACTTTAAAAACTGCTTAAAAATAGATTGTATGGATGGAATTGCGCTTTTCTCTCCCTCCTACCAAATTCCTCTGTTGAGATCCTATCTTTCAGATCCATAAAGTTCCACCCCTAGTTTTATGGTTTATATCTAGATGTCCCCCTGCAAGCCTCATGTAGTCATGGAAGCGGCTGAATCTGGCATTTGTGATTGACTCCTTGTCTAGTGCTGGGATTGGAGGTGTGAGTTCTGCACCCGCCCAGGGGTGGAAGGAGGCAGGTTTTTCTCTTTTTGCATGGTTTGCTTTTGCTGCTTGCAGCCACCATGAACAGCTGCCCCTCAGCCATGCCACCCTGCCTTGGAGCCAGCTAAATATGGACTGAAACCCCCAAAACTGTAAGAAATAGACCTCTCCTTCCTTCACTTTGGGCATCAGGTGTTTTGTCTCAGCAATGAGAGAAAAGTAACCTAAACACCCAGGCTGCCTTGCAGCTCACCCCCGCTCACTGTCCTCCTTGGAGACGGTCACAGTTCCTGTCCTCTCCACCGCCTCCCTATGTAATTCTGCTTACCTAGTTCTTAACTCATTCTGCTGCTCTAGTGCTTCCTGATTTTGGATGTCACAGGTCTCACTTCCCTGGGAATGTGTTCCCTGACGCCTGAGAGTCAGTCAGCGCCTGACCACATTAGAAGCCTTGATGTTTGATGTGGGTCATCCTCTCCCTTGAGATTTGAATCACAAAAGAAAGGCACTATTGCTCCCTCCTCAGTCTTGCATCAAGCAGGAAATGTCTCTCTTGACACCCTTATAAATACTTGTTTGATAAATAAAGAGTAAGTGACACATAGGCAATCATTTTGGAAATGGAGAATCAGAGAAAATATTTCAGACTCCAAAACCCATGTTTCTCCCTTTTCCACTCATATCATATATAACTTTGTATGCATACACACATGTTTTATATCCTAAGCATGGATATACAAAAACACAGAGGCAATATATGTATATATTAAGCAACGTGGGAAGGTACCAGGGAACAGAATAAAAATTAAGGTGTTTCTGAAATGAAATTCAGGTAACAAACAACATATGTACATCAAGTGCCCGTATGCCTCATTTCTCAACCAACCCTCAAACGTAAAACAAAACAAAAGGACATGTTGCCGTCTAGAAATATCTGGAATCTCTGTCAGTGTTCTCTAATAATAATTGGCTTTATATGTAATTGTGGAACCACAACTAGATTGAACTGAAAATGTCAAAATATAGTTAAATAAATGTCTGACTAATCTGACTGGGACCTAATTCCAAAATTTTCATGGTGAAATAGCCACCACTATATGAAAGCTTCATGGGCGACTACCCCAGGAGAGAATATGAGTTGCAAATTTGCAGTAGAAACCCTACGTGAACCCCCAAAATCTCAGTAACAGAAAGGGCTAATTTTTATATCTAGGAATGAAAAGCAGTGAACAGTTCCTTTGAAGATGACTTTATCATACATATCTTTTTTTTTTTTTTTTTTGCGGCACCGGGGATTGAACTCACGACCTTGCACTTGCCAGGCAGGTGCTTAGGCTGCTGAGCTAGATCCCCGGCCCTGGTGTTTTTGAGACAGGGTCTCACTATGCCATTCAGGCTGGCCTTGAGCTCACTTTGTAGCCCAGGCTGGTCTCGAACTCACAACGATCCGCCTGTCTCAGCCTCTCGAGTGCTGGGATTACAGACGTGAGCCACCACGCCTGGCCATACATATCATTTTAAATATGCTTTTTGACCCTTTCTTTCTCTGAATAAGCACAATTTGCTCTTCCACTTACGCTTAAACT
>RJWT010021927.1:0-17390 GCA_004365215.1 Cuniculus paca
TATAGGGAAAGTACATTATTATGGATATATAAACATATATATATATATATATTTAATTTGTCAAAAACAATAGGAAAATCACCAGCAGTGAGTGGAGATGAACAACTGGGGGTAAAACCAACAGTAGCAGAACTTAACAGAAATACAAATGAAAGAGTGCGCTGTTAAAATCACTGTCATGACAGGATAACTATGCCCATGCTCAGGTTGCCTTGTCTGATACAAGACAACAGGCACTTCATACTTCAAGGGATATAAAACTTCATTAAAGTAACTGGGCAAAGCCATTAAACAAACAAGAAGTCCTAGAAGTGGAAAATCAGTATCCAGAGATGTTGCAATGTATTATATAAAATGCTCCCACTCTAGGTATGACATATGAAGAAAAGACAATAGTAATGCAAAAGAGGAAAAAACGGTCAACAGAAACTACCTGTATGAAAGCCAAGACATCAGGCAATGAAGACAACAAAGAAATTATTATAAATGTCTAATGATTTAGGGAAACAGTGCTCAAAGAAGGAAAGCATGACACAGTCTCATCACGTAAATAATCTTTAACAAAAATGTTCAAAAGAACCAAATGAACATTATAGTGTTCTCAAGCAATATAATAGCACAATTCATAATACAGTAGCTGAATCTTGGAAGTGGCCTATATGTCCATCAATAAACGAATAAACAAAATGTGGTACTTATACACAAGATTAGTACTCTGCCATAAAAACCAATAAACTTGAGTCACCTGTAGGAGAATGGATGCACCTTGAGACCATACTCTTAAGTGAAATAAATCAGACACATGCATAAATATTGCATGGCTTCTCTTATATGAGAAACACAAAATATAAACAGAGCAAAATAAAAGATAGCTAGCAAAATAGAAATGTTTTGTAAAAGGAAAGGGGACCAAACTATAGAGGAAAAGGAGGGGAAGGGGATGAAAAAGAATTCAGATGTGTTATGTACATATACCAACTCCCATGAGGAATGTAATTATTATGTACTACAAACAAATATCATTTAAAAAATTTTTTCAGAATGCCTCCATAGTAAACTTGAACTAAAGGAACTAAGGGAACAAAGACTGAGCAAATTTAAAGATGGACTGATACAGACTACGTGGCCCACAGAAAAAAATAAGCGAAGACATTTGAACAGCGTCTCAAAGGAATCTGGGGCACTACTAAGTGCACCAATATATGTATAATGGGAATATAAGAGAAACAAAATTAGTTCACGAAATGGCCGAAAAGTTAAATTTGATGAAAAACATTAATCTACATGTTTTAAGAAGCTCAATTAATTGCAACTAGGAGAAATGAGACTAATTCCTAGAAACAACACACTAAAATATGCTAAAAGCCAAACTTTTAATAGCAAGGAAAATGTGACATGTCACACACATGGGTCACTGAGATTAACTGACTACACATTAGAAAGAGTGTAACTGAAAAACTCTTCCATGACATATTCAAAAGCTGAAAGAAAAAACCTGTGAAAGGGAAATTTTACATCTAGCCCAAATCTTTCAAAAAAGACAAACATACTGACAGAATCCATTCCTATCAGACCTTATAAAGAAAATTACAAAAGAATAAATGCAAAATTCTCTTAAACTGTGTAAAACATAAGTTGTCTAAAACAATGTTAAGGGTATTGTAGGATCTACAACAGTACTAGAAAGAGTATTTGACTATTACAGCACAAAAATGGGTGAAAGTTAAGCTATTTGGAGTAAAAACAGAGTAAGATAGCAACCTGATCCCTTGGTTTTGTCTGGTGAAAACAGACAAAACCAAGAAAGAAAATTAATGTAACATTCAATTAGTATATATTTACTCTGCTTTATTCCTTATTCGTTTAAATAAAATGAAATTAAGGTAATAACTGTTACAACATATTGTTGGATTTGCAAAATATATAGCTATAATGTGTATAACAACAGTAACAACAAAAAAAAGGAGAAAAGGGAACAAAGAGCTTTTAGAAGTATGGTTTCTATATCTGAGATTAAGTTAGTACAAGCCAAAAGACTCTGATAAGATGTACAGAATAAGCCATGTGGCAACAACTAGGAAAGTAATACAAAATAATATTGTAAAAGTATGGTTAAAAGAATTAAAATTTTAAAGGAAAAAAGTCATTTGAAGATAGGGACGGTGGTGCGCACCTGCAAGACACTGACACAAAATAAAATTTAGAAAATCATTAAAGATAAAGAGAAATTTTCATTATAATAAATGGGCCAATCTTCAGAGAACTATATAAATTACAAACATATGAACCTATGACGAGACACTCAAAGTCAATCAAATACCTCATATTAATAGAAGACAAAAGTCACATAATCATATCGAACAACTTGAAAAAATCCAACAGCCCTTCAGGATAAAAATACTTAACAAACAAAATAGAAGGGAATTTCTTCAAACTAATAAAATGTAACTATGAAAAATCAAATTATATAATTATCATAATTAACAGTGAATGACAATGATTTCTTTTTAGGATCAAGAACAAGACTAAGTTGTTCACGCTTGATGCTTTTATTCAACATTGTACTGAAGACTCCAGCCAGAATAATTAGACAAGAAAATGAAATTGAAAGCAAACAGACTGGAAGGAAGTGAAATTGCCTCTAACTGCAGAGGACAAGATTGTATATATAGAAAATCCTGAAAAAGTCACTAAAAATGACATTTTACAGCAGCTTAATAATAGTCTAGATTTTAATACTGACAGTAAAAGTAACATTTTACAACAGCTGAATTAAAAAGTTTAGAAAGATTACAGGGTACAAAATCAATATGCAAAAGAACTGCATTTCCATACATTAGCAATGAGCAATCCAAAAATGAAATTAAGAAAACAATTCCACTTCCAAATCAAAGAGATTAAAAAGGAAATGTTTAACAAAAGAACAAAATTTATACTCAGAATACTACATTGTTAAAAGAAATTAAAGGACTATACAAATCGAAAGTTATCCTATATTGATAGGTCTTAAAATGCCAATAAACTCCAAATTATCTCCTGGTCAACATAATCCTTATCAAAATTTCACTTGGTTTCTTTGCAAAAATTGACAAACCTAAAACTCAAGAGACACAGACTAATCAAAACAATCTTGAAAAAGAATAACTAAGTTGGAGCAATATCATATTTTGTTTTCAAACTCAATCCATAATCAAACCATACTGGCATAAATATATAAAGATAAAATAGAATTAAGAACCCAGAAATAAACCTATATATATATATTATATATATATATTTGATTAACATAAACAAGGATGCCAAGATAGACTTTGAATAAATATACGGAACTTTGAATCCTGCACATTTTTCATTATTAACTCATCCTTTCACATAATCTGTGCATAAATTTAAACTCAGCAACATACAAATCCTGTAAGTTTTAGCATCCTACTGATGAAGAAATATAGGAAAACTGTGCAGGATATCTGCTGTACCAAATATGCATTCATTCATCAAACCTTTCAGAACCAGTAAGACTAGTACTAGACAAAAACAGAATTAAACACAACACCTACCCAACAGAAGTGAATGCTTCATGCATTTAAAAAAACATGCTAAGTAAAGAAGTCAGGCAAAAAAGAATACTTCCTTTGTATTCCATTTATTTGAATCTCCAATAAACAATCTAATCTATACTGACAAAGCAAGTGAGTGGTTGCCTGGGTTACAAATGATTCACTGCCTGGGTCACTGCTTGGAATCAGTGAAATTCGTGGGTGATGGGAGTGCTGTTCATCTGAATCAGTGATGGTTACACAGGTGTAAAAATTTGTCAAAACTCAAAGAAAAAGACACCTAGTGGTGTTTTGTATTATACGTAAATTCCCTTAGCACACTTAATTTAAAAATAAAAATGGTTAGTCGTTTCTATGGATATTAAAATGAAAAACTGGCTCTGCTTTGAGAAAGAACATCTTACTAGAAATTATATATATATAAATTTAAAGAAATTGTCCTAAAATATTTTACTACCATATTAACTTGCTATAACAAAACAAAACACAAAACTTCAGTATAATAAGTAATCAGAAATCAGCAGCAATACTAAAAGCTTCTTGGTCTTAATTGCATGATCCTTTTAGTGTAAGATTTAATTCAACAGGTCTGGGGTGCAGGTCAGTTGGCAGAGCACTTGTCTAGCATACAAGCAGTGCAGCCCTCCCCTCAAAAAGAACAAAAAAAGGTTCATCGAGTCACCTGTTTCTTTACTAGATTGTAATTTTTCTGCAGAGATTCAAATCATGTATGAACTTTCAAATATTATACAAGTACATTTTCATAATCTAACTGAATTATACCTTGTTTCCCAGTTTAAGAGCTATTTCTATATACTTGGTAGTTTACTTCATGGTAGTGCAAGTGATACACATTATTCAGTAGAAACTATGTTTCAAAATCTGAACTTTGATCTTTTCCTGGGCCAGGAATATCCAATGTTGGACTGTAGCTGCAGTGGGGGGCACAGCCTGCAGTCAACCAGGTGATCACATTAGTAAACAACTGGTACTCTTTAGAGTACCCTGTTACAAAACTATGATGTCCAGTGGTTTAAATGAATTAAACGTACTTTCAATTTAAGGTTCTTTCTTTTTTGTTTTGTTTTGTTTGCAGCACTGCGCCTCTGCAATGAGTTACATGTTTTGTTAGAACTTGGGGCCTCTGCAATGAGTTACATCCTATCTTTTTTCATTCATTTTTTTATTTTGAGACAACAGCTTGCTAAATTGCCCAAGCTAGACTTGAACTTGCAGTCCTCGTCAAACTTGCCAAGCTTCCCAGAGTGCTGGGATTATATGGGTGCAGGGCAGGTTGAATCGGAGGTACTCACGTGTAAATTGAGGAGCATCTATACTGGCTATTCAGTAGAATTCTATTAAACTCTAAAAAGGAAAGAATTCAACATAGGTAACAACTGTTAAGAGGATATATCATTTTACCCTGAGTAAAAGCCAAAGTCTTTATGGTTGCTTAGCAAAGTTCCATTTGCATAGGTTCCCTACCTTTTCTGTACTCATTCTCTTCCTATTACACTTTAGCAACACAAATTTCCTTGCCATTTTTTTAATCATAAGACAATAAAAATACTACACACATAGGATATTTGCTCTGTTGTCCCTTCATAGAAGCCCTTTCCCCTGGATTTGTACACAACCGCTTCCTCATCTCAGGCTCATCCATTTGCCTCCTTGGAAAGGACTTCTATTAGCCTATTTAAATCTGCACCCCAAATATACTCCATACCCCTTTGGTTTCAACACCAACTACCACACAGTATGTTTTATTTTGTATACAATTATACTCTCTTATGACGGGTACCTGGCACATAACAGGAGTTAAATATTTGGTATATTAATATATACATCAGTAACACAGTATTTAATACAGAACATAGATGTTACTTGCCTTTACCTACTGCCCACAAAGCAAACCACTCATTATTTTAAAATATATCCACGGATACCAGTAATCTTGACGTCCTCTCAACAGCTTAAGCTTAATAAAGACAATGCAATACAATAGCACTTAACATTAAATTAAATTAGTCAAAAATTTTCTCAAACTACATTTTTCAGTTTACCCAGTTTAAACCACTTGGTGATTAGTCACAGGATAGTATTTCTGTGTATTAACTTCATTTTATATTTGTGCAATATTAAATGCTTACTATCCTTCCTCCAAGTATGGAATGATACATGGCATGAGACCTGATTATTAGAATATATTACTACCCTTACTCTCTTTATTCTACTTTTCAATGATAATAAAGAACATAAATAGAAACATTTAAAATGTAAGTGATTATACAATAAAAAAGATTCACCTCAGAAAAGTTAAAATACAAGTTTTTTTTAACCTCTTGCTTTTTGGAGACAGGCTCTCCCTGTCATTCAGGCTGCCCTTAAACTCACGGAAACCCTATTCAACATTCCAAATGCTGAGTGCTAAGATTATAGGCATGCGTCACCACAACAAGTTAAACTATCTATTTACAGCTTTAAAACTTGCAACTTTGTTTTTACACAACTACATTCAGTATCATTGACAATGAACTGAAAGCAGACAATTCAAACAGCTGCTAAGAATATAAATTGGTTATAGCTTTGATGTAAGAAAAAAAAGCAAGAAAACAGCAAAAGTTTTGGAAAAAACCTTTTGTACATTTAATAAATATTTGCCAGGCTCTGTGTGAGGTTTCAAATACACAGTAAACAAGACTGACTTGGTCCTATTCATGATCCAGTGTTGGAATGAAAAACAAAATTTTTCAAAGTTACTTAAAACATAGGTTAGTCAGCACAAAGGAGGTGGAGGCAGGGGATCGCTGAGAGTTTGAGGCCAGCCTGAACTGCATAATGAAACTCTGTCTCAAAAAGACAAAAATACAGGTTAGTATCTTTAATACAAAAACCCAAAATCTGAAATGTTCTTTTTGTGGGGGCGGCTACTGGGGATTGAACTCACGACCTAGCACATGTCAGGCAGGCGTTAGTGCCGCTAAGCTAAATCCGCAGACCTTGAAATGTTCTTAATTCTGAAAACTTTTTGAGCACCAATATGCTATTTGAAAAGGTTCACATTTTGGAGAATTTTGACTTTGGATTTCTCAGATAAGGGATGTTCCACCTGTGAGGTCTATGCCAATGTTCAAATGCAAACAACTCCAAATTCTCAACACTTCTGTTCCCAACCATTTTGGATAGAGGATACTTAACCTGTAGATCCTCCTACAGGAGGAGTAGTTAAAAACTGAATGCTGTGTGTAGATGCCTGATTGTTCTGCCAATATCTCAATAGCTGTTCACGATATTGGACAACAAATTAATGACATATCAGATTCTAAAATTCCCTGGACCTTATCCTTTTCCTCCTTATTAGAAGCAATTACCAGCTCCTCTTGGTGGAAATCTTTTTTAACTATACTCGTTCTGTTGATTCTATTATTTGGGCCATGCATACTTGTTTCTTTGGCTCTGTCTTCTCCAGACTTAAGAGCTGTACGCCCGTCCAAGATGAGACTGTCTGGTGTCTATCGATGGCCTTTAGAAAGACCCTCTGTAGAATATCTCTGACTGCTGATCAGCAACTACAACCCCTTTCAGTCTGAAGAAGCCAGATCCATCATCGCCCATTTCTCCCCCACAGCAGTTTGGGATACTTCTTCAGAGGGGTGAATGTTACAGGAAATATTATAGGCAGTCAGATAGGGCCAGGCCCTCAAGAAAGTGGACACAGAGGATCAGATGTCTTGTGACCTTGAAAGAGACAGACATCTTCCGCTAGTTAATATCAAAAAATGGAGAAGCAACCTAAGGATGTGAGGTAGGAGAATTCTAATTTCTAGAATTTTAGTATTTGTTTTTAGCAGGAAATGTACTTTACTTGATTGAAAGCACCTTTGTATAGTAATACAAGCTTAAATAATCACCAAACCCAACAAGAACCCAAAATAACTAGATTTTACAGGAATGACAGTAAAAACAATGCCTTTCCCTTCACTACACAGCATTTTCCACATTCATTATTTTGTGATTCTTAACTTTGCTACTGCTGCTACTTAATAGTACTCAGCTTTCTTTGTATAGTTATTTACTTTTCATGTCTCATAAGTTCAGTACTCAAGATCTTACAGATTTAAGGGACAGAAAAAGCTATTCATCCATGTTATAGACATAAAGAATATATAACAGTTTTGAGCTATTGTGTTGAAATTATTCAATGTTCTAGGTATAAATTACAAATGAGATGCATAGTGTGACATTTACAAATAATATGCTTAGCTAACAATGATAAAGAAAAAGTACACAGTTACAAAAATGAGACTAAATCAAAAACTAGCCATGATCTTTATATTCAGTGAACAAAAAACAAAGATGAGACAGACTTCCTGCTATATACTTACAAACAGGAAGTACTGAATTAAGATTTCAGTGTGCAAAAATACCCAACTACCATATTATAATGAACACAATGATTTCTGCCCACTTCAATACTCTCTCAACTCCCCTCACCCCAAAAGTCCAATAAGCCTGGCCAGACATGCACGCAACTATGATTCCAGGACTCTGGGAAGCTGAGGCAGGAGGATCACAAGTTCCAGCCTAACCTGGGCAAATAAGTGACTTAGTGAGAACCTGTCACAAAATTAAAAATAAAATAAGGGTTGGTGATATAGCTCAGTGTGAAGGCCCAGGGTTCAACAGCTAGTTATACTCAAAAACAAACAAATGATAAGCCACATATTTAGTAAAAATGCATAAAAGACAAAGCACAGGAATGCAGCAGCATCGTAACAGGAAAAATAAATTAATTACACATCTTACAAAAAGACTTCTTGCTTCATTACAAGCACTAATAGTCAGGCATCAGTATTGTAATGCTTTCAACATGTTTCATAGTTAACCAAACACTTTTGCTTTCATTATCTCAATTATTATCAGTAACACTGGGAGGCATAAATTATTTAAAAAACTGAGTCCCTTCAGTACTAATTGATTTGCTCAAGCACACAGATAATAAATTCTAAAGCCCAGACTAGAATCCATTCTCTGAATCCAAGTGTAGAATCTTTCACAAATAATATATTATTTCTCCATTAAAGATAAGCCTAAGCCTGTATTCAAAGATAAATAAACGGCCTCATTTTCTCTACTTTTAAAAATAAACGTCAGGTATTGTTAAATATTTCCTCTGAACTTCCAGAATTTGGAAATACTTGCTCAGCATGAAAAAAAAGGGATAGCAACCAACACTGTTCAGAATATACTACATGGAGTTTCACAGGATCTTACTTAATTCATAAAATATACCTCAGAGAAAATACTTTATCCATTTTTAAAGAAAACTGAGGCAGAGAAGAAATTCATGCAAATAAGCCTATGGTATTCAGACTGTAAATAACAGACATACATCTTCACTCCTAATCCACTAGGTTTATCCTATTTAACAAAGAAATTATTCTCTTATATGCCATGCACTATGCTACACATAGAGCAATGCTCATTTGTTTATTTTACTGCAAATATAATACTTCACAGAAAGTCATCTTAACAAAATTACTGGTAAGAAAAACAAGTCTAGACTCTAAGAGCAAGGCTGTGTTCTTTTGCTTTACACTTGCAAATCTGATACAAGAAGGGCATAGTGCACTCAAATAAATTGTAGCTATTTCTCCTACACTTCAGAAGCTGATCTTTAGTGTGACAAGCTCCACTCCTAAAACAAAAAACCCACAAAAAATCTAAGTCCTTAAGTCAACTCTATGAGGTAAACATTGTTATTTGTCCTTATTTTTCAAATGAGAAAACTGAAATTTAGGGAAGATAAGTCACACAGCTAATTAAAAGCAAAAGGCTAGTAATGTCAATTCAGGCTGGCTAGCTCTAGAGACTTTAGCAAAATCATGTAGATTTTCAACACAATATAACTGCCTTTAATAGAAAATGTTATCACCAGTTCCATTTTATTCATCTAAACAATGAACTAAATAGACATCCAAATTGCCATGCATAGACACATTGGTTTTTGCTACAAGGAGATGCTACATAATGGATCCTACCAAATGATTTGCTCAAACTATATTCATAGAAAATCAATTCTTTTTACTTAACAATATTCATTAGTTTGCTTTTACATGGCAGAATTAACACATTGACAATCTAAAAATCAATGTGTAACTTATACAGTATTTTGAGTAACATATACATATTATAAAGCAAGCACAATCTAAGTAACAATATAGATATCAGCTCCTGTGACTGATTTTATCACTAATTTAGTTACATTGGTACTAGCCTAATTTATCCAAGTAATGTTAAATCTCATGCCTATAAATTATACCAAATAACATTCATATTTTGCCTTCTCCATAATTTATGTAACAAATTCCAACCCACTGTCAAAACTGGTTTATATGTCACTGATGTACATGTATATATCACAAGTTCTCCAGAAGATGCAAAGTACAGAGTCTAAAGGTTAGATAGTTCTTTACAAAAATCCCACTAATATGAATACAAAATGTTTAATTCATCTAATGGAGAAAAAAAAATCCTTTAAAACTTTGAGAGGCTTAGTACATCATCAAGCCTCTACAGTAATTTCATTTGTAAATCAACTGCAGAATCTAAAACCTCCCCCAAGCACAAATCTGATCAGCATTCTCACTGTTTTAAAAAAAAAAAAAGTCAATGGCGCCAAATGTAAAAGATAAAGGTCTCTTACATTCCTTCAACTAACCTCTCGGAGATCCAGAATTCCATAAAGACCTTTACATGTTTATTCTACAAATCCAGCATATTCTCTGAAATATAATGCTGATTCCTATCTTCATCCCTGGAAGTGAATTTCAAATCACCCTTCTGTACCCAGTTCAAGTATCACCTCTCTGAAACTAACTCACCAACTCCTTCAAACGAGGTTTTTTGCCTTAGACAACAGTCTACCTCAAACTGTAAAACTAAAAATTCCTAAGTTTTTATTATTTTAAAGAAACACAAATTGAGGAAAGTCTTTAATTTGCCCTCCTGTACAATTTACCACTAATACAGACCCCCCAATTCTATCAGATGTAGAAAACATTTTCAGTATCTCTTAATAAAAAGTAATCTTTCCTCCATATAGCTTCTGATAAAATGGATTAAAGCCTACAGGGTCCATAATATTATCGGCAGTTAAATGACAAAAATTATGTCTTAATCATTTCTTCTCCTAGTTAGTATTTTCTCCACTTATGTAGAAAGTAATAAACTTTATGAAGTTTCTTATCTTGAAACATGCAAGGTTTGATCCTATCTCAAGGCCTTTCAGTTGGCCTGGAAAACCATTCACCCAGATATCTGCATGGTTTTCTTTTTCAGTTTCCGCTCAAATGACACCATCATAGAGGTCATTTCTCAACACCTTATTAAAAATAATCTCTATTCTTCCAACACTACTCAACTGCTATATTCTTAATCCCTTCAATTTCTTTGTTACACCTGTCTGAAATTATATTTATTGTCTATCTCCTCGTCCAGAATATTAGCTTGATGAAGATGGAAACTTGATACCATCATATTTCCCATATCTGTAACAAAGTGTAACAGAGAACAAACATTCAAATTACTAAAAGATTTAGTTGAAAACATCTAGAGGACAACATCCAAACACCGGAAACTAAAATTTAAATTAAAACAATTCATATCCAAGTACTACTCAAAAATACTATGGAATTTTGCATCTGTACACAGAAGAAAAGCTCTTAATTCTTTAAAAGTATAGAATTTTAAGGCTTGGAAGCGACTTCAGCAATCAAAAGGTACAGTGGTTTTCAAACTGTGCTCTGAAACAACTTAAGTGTTTCATAAATTTGTGCTTCACAAAAATCACTCAAGGACTGGATTACAACTGTTTACATACACTATATGTATCTATTTTAGGAAGTGCAACTTGCATACACAAAAGTGCATTGTATATCAAATTCAAAAACACTATGGAGACTGGTACCTTATCTGTCAGGTTAACTGGTTTTGCTGTAGACTTCTAAGTTTAGGCTGACATATTTAAGAGTAGACCTATAATTTCTCTCTAAATGTGTAGAGATTAGGAAATTATAACTAATTTTTTTCTAATTTCATACCCGACATGCTCACTCACAAAATCATAAAACTACATCCCTAAATCATTACTTTGTGCACTACTAAATCATGGCAATGCTCAAGGAGTACCTGCTCAGCACAAGTGAGCTCCTCCAGCAACTGTGCAATAAGAAAAGATATATTTTTAAAAATATATTGTCAGTCAAAGTTGAAACAAAATTTCCTTCCTCTCAAACTTCTCTATCAATTTAATTAAATATCCTGAATCATCAAGTAAATCAGGTAACAACAAAAACATACCTTCTGCTTACACCTACTTGAATTGATACACTGTAGTTTTCTCTATGGAAGAGTACTAAAAATAAATAAATTAGACTGAGTCCAGTCTGTGATGAAAATGGCCTTCCTAATTCCCAACTTTTAATTTTCAAACTGATCAAAAGAGGCTAACTGTTCTATCTTTATAAACTTTAAAGTTAACATCAAAACAACCACCATATAAAACTGAATAATGTATGTCAAAGTGTTTTGCAAGCTATAAAGCATTTTAAAAATATTAAGCATCATAGCCAAAGAAATCAGGTCTTTTGAATTGCCATGGTAAATAATGGATAATATTACTTTGCTGGTCTATGAAGTAAAAGGAGAAAACTAAACACTAAATCTGTATGAAGGTTAAGCATTATGATTTACAATATAAAAAATAACACAAAACCACATTCCTGCCAGGTATGACACAAAGCCAAATGTTCCTCTCCCAAACACAGTGCATTACATAATCAGTTATTACATTTTGTCCAGATGCTTATTCACAATGGAGCTATGTTTCTACATCTAAATATAGTGGAAAAATGGTGTGTCAGTGTTTGAAGGAAAAAAAAAAGTCTACTCATTGTTACCAAAACTGCCAGTACATACTATTCCTTGGCATAGTAAGAATTTACCAAGTGAGGATCCACTTTCACATAAGGCAGTTCCATTCAGTAAAAGCAGAGAAAGATTGGCATATTGAGTACAGGATCAAATTCTCTTTAAAATACACACTGTATTTCTAGCAGTTCTTACTCATTAAAAAGTCCTTGGGAAATACATGGGCAAGAAAAATGTATGAAAAGATTTCTAAAACTGTAATTCAGTATTAGCATCTCTACCCAATGTCATTCTAGTCATCATTAACACTGTTCTGACTTCTACATTTCTGAAATAGATACAAAGTTGGCTCACAATCACCCAATCACATATCCAAACCCTTAAAGGCCAGATATTTCTTCAAATTATAATTTTTTTAGATTTTAGAGTGGTAACATTACATCTCCCCTCTGGTGATTTAGGTGCACTTGCAGTCAAAACACATTCCTATATAAAAATGTTGGACATCAGAGTAAGATAATAATAAAAATTTGGTTAAAAGGGATAATTCCTGTTAATATTTGCCACCATGTTTACCAAAAAAAAAAAAAAAAGATCAGTTTTAGAACTTTTTGGATTTTGGGCCTCTGATAAAAGATACATTAAACCACCCTATCTAATTTCCATAATTATGATGATACTAAAGCTAGAAAATTCCTACTCTGCATTAAGTACTGGACCAAGCAACAGGAGGAAAAGGGTTGGCAGAGAGACCCCACAGATTCTAACTTTATAAACCCCACAGCTACAATAACAGGAGTTCATGGTTAAGCAGTAGAAACATGTATTACCTTACAAATACAAAATATCTCCCCCAACTAGTGATACAGTAAGAAATACAGATCAAACACTGCCAAAAGCAAAGCAGGGTATTAACTGCTCTATTACTAAAATCCTTCCATTAGTTCATACTAACTCTACGCAGTTCTCTAAGATGCTAATTACCTATTTTCCCATAGGTAATTAAGAAACAAAACTATAAAAAAGGATTCAGAAAGTGAAAGAATACAGAACGCTCTTCTCTCCACATTTTCCAATTTGTTGCTTCTGATCTGTGGATTGAGAAGCAAATACACTGACTGCATTGTGTCAAGTGACAAGCAACAGCTCTGTTTAAGGCATACTTATTGAGAACTGACTAAGTACTACATAGTATAGAGGGCCCTATAACCATAATTATACACAAGATAGAGCTCCCTCAGGTGCTCATCCAGAAAGTTATGGTGGAGAGTAAAAATGGGTATGAATTACAAAACAGCGTGACATGTTCAATAATGAAACTCTGAAGAACAATAAGCAATACAGCAAAAAGATTCTGGGAGTCAAGAAAGGTTTCATAAAGAAAGTGACACTACAGAAGAGTTTTGAAAGTTGGGCGTGGTGGCGCACACCTGTAATCCTAGCACTTGGGAGTCTAAGGCAGGAAGATCATTAGGAGTTCGAGACTAGATGGGGCTACAAAGAGAGTTCATGGCCAGCCCAAACTGCACAGGGAGATTCTGTCTCAAAAAGACAAAAAAAAAAAAAGTTTTGAGTAATACTTTTACCAAGCATCACAAAAGTGACACAATTAAGACACACGCCCACCCCCCTCATACACATGAATGAAGAGAAAAAAATCAGGGTTAAGCAGAAAATATTTTCAAAACATTTATCTAGATGAACCTAGATCTTCAGTTTAAGCGCATAAAAATTAAATTTCTAGAAAAGAAAAAATCTTTTTTCCAGATAACTTTTATATTTTTACATTATACAAACCCAGTTCTTAACAAAAAAATTGCAAATCATTTTATTACTGCAAAATGCAGTAAACCCCAAGTGGTATGCCAAGAGATGTGTATCTGTATTTCATAAAACAAGCTGTCAGAAAACACAGTAAAAATTCTACTTCCAGGTCATGTCTGCTAGTCATGAGTAAGTCACCTCATAGTATATACATGAATAAGCCTTATCGGCATTATTTGTCATAAGTCTTGAATTTTAATGCAGAAATCGAAAGGTGTCAAAATTAGAAAAGAAAAAATTATATACTATTTAAATTGAAAGAGTTCAACTAAGAGAGCCAAGATACGAAATAATTTTTAAGAGTTATAACCTTAATTCTTCTTATACTTCCTTTCAAACGCAAACTTTCTACAACAGAAATCAATTTTAGCACAGCACTTTCTGAAATACTGTACCTGTCACAATGAAATTCAATTCCTTCAAGTATCACAGGTAGCAATCATCCTTGGTAACAAGGAACAGTCACCTCTGTCAACAACCAGAAAGGCTCCTATCGCAGCACTAGATGCCTTCATCAATACTGTATGTAATCCCAAACATCGCAATATAACTCAGATTAATTTCTGCCTCTAGAAATGCCCTGTCTGGTTTCTTTTACCTCTTTACAAAATCTAGTGTTACAAAATCCACTAGCAATATAGGTTAACAAAATCGTAAGTGTTAAGACTGCATCACTATTTGCATAATTTGTCCTCGAATGTCTATTTAAGAAAGCATACACTATCTAGAATTTACTTTTAAAAGTGAATGGAAAAGTTAATTTTCTACACGTAACAATAAAAAATACTATTATTATTCAACATTGCTTTTTAAATAGCAAAATATGAAGTACATATTTTTATTTCCTTACATTACTAGAAAATCTGGTAATTTTGGTGACAAGCAAACTTGTCACCAAAAAGGTAAAAATAAAACTTCCCATGGAGTTTCAAGCATTCTGTAATCTTTCAAAGTACTAGTACTTTTAATATCAAGTATCTCTTCTATTAAAGAGATAAAAACCGGAACAACCGGGTTAGAAGTTCAAATGAAATCTTCTAAATCTGAAGTCCTTAGTTTTGAACAAAAAACACTTTCAGGTTTTAACTATAAGCACCTCTGAAAAATTAAAAATCAAAAAACATACAAAATTAGAAAGCGAAAACAAAACTTAGTTCTTCTAGAATTCTGAATTTTATCATTCTGAATTTTATCAAGATCAGGTATTTCTTACATGGAAAGAGTATAAATCACTCACACATGTACTTTAACTTTTTTCCCCATGTTAGTTTGTTAAGGTATTAAAGAAACTCAAAATTTTTATAGGCTGCATTTATTGTTTGGTTAAAACAGGCAATTCTCATTCTCTAGGATTAAATTAGGCTACACTTAGAATGTACAGAAGGTATCTCTATACACTGTACACTTAGAACGAAAAGATTCTGCTAACAAATGATGCCCACGTTAACTTATTTATATTGATAAACCACGGTGAAATAGTTTCTTCCTATTTAAATACAAAGTATTCAAAGAAAACACTGGAACTCAAGTCTTTGTGAAAAATGGGGGAAAATATTTCAAAATTAAATGAGGATCTTGCAAAGTCAAGAAAGACATAAATGGAGTGGAAGGAACTTATATTTTTTCAGCATATGTTGTATTTCTTTTACTTCACATTAATTATTACAAAAATACTACAAACTAGAATGTAACATACAACCTTAATGATCTGGGTCCATTAAGAAACATTTCGATGTAACAGTATCTGAATGTAGCAATTTAAACGTTTGAATGTAGACATTTAACCATTTCAGTCTGCTGTGATTATTAACCTTCTAAATCTGACATAAAGTTCCCCTCCAAAATTGCAAGAGATGTAGTCACTTATATTTGGAAAAGAACTGTTGTTAAATATACCAAGTTGTCCCAAACTCAATATAAAGCTGGTATGTAAACGGGTATGTTTAAATCTTTTTCCCACCACCACCCCACACTACCTCCACTTACGCTGTCTTAAAAGGCAAATCAACGGTGACTTTTAATGATTTCTGAGCTGTAAAAATTCCTGGGATCAAGAATGACAAGAAACGTGTCCAATTTTGAACATTAAATTCAAGTAGGTTTCACTGGTGAATTAAGTCAAAACAGTACTTCCTACTAGTCTGTCAAGAATCTAAGGGTTCACATCAGTGTGCTTAGTTACTATTAGGAACTATCTGGACGATTAAGAAAGGAGTAGAATTCTCTAACGAAGTGGTTTATGAAAACATGTTGAACTTAGTTTTCCGGATGTTGAAAAGTGAAGATGTCTCCTAGGATTCGAAGAAAGTTGATGTTTTAGGTCCTTCCCACGAGAGCGGTACCCGCATGTAACACTTTTGTGATGGTAACACTGTACCCACACGGACTAGAATAAATGCAAATGCAAAAAGAAACCTTAGAAATGTTTTCACAAAAGGAAACTGTAATTTGCTTTCACTAAGGGTCACAGTTACCAAGAATTAGAAGCTTTCTCCTGAACATAACGAACAGTACCTCAATTAAGAACCAAGCGGGCCTCTTTTTATCCTACTGGTTTCTTCCATGAAACTTTTAAGTTAGATATAAGAGCAAAAGGTGGAGAGGCCCCACCGGAAGTAGAAACCTGGGGCTTGCAACTTCACAAACAGGCGTCTCGGGTTCCTCCGCCGCCCCAGGACCAAACGGACTGTCTCTATAACACGACAACATCCTCCGGGTGCAGCGAGAGAAGCATCACAGTTGCACTGCTTCTCCCTTCACCATGCACCACCCTCGGTATCCCTGGGCCTGGAGGCTTCTGAGACCCGTTATCCACTTCACTGTCTCCCATCTTTTACACAAAAACAAAAACACACAAGTGGCATATGATGTGCGTATACTGAGAGACATGTGAAGAGCCGGGGACCAGCAGCTGCTGGGACGGTGGCAGAGAGGACTAAAGTGGGCCCGGACTCGTTGGCTCCCGCCGCTACCGCCTTGTCTTTTACCCCCAGGAAGCAGCGCCGCGGCAGTGGCTACTCCGCGCTGGCGGGAGCCCCAAGGAGAGGAGTCCAGGAAACCTCAGCCGCCCGCGGACGG
>RJWT010021928.1:0-17398 GCA_004365215.1 Cuniculus paca
CTACATTTCTTTTCATAATGTCCCTTAAAAGAAGGTCTGCTGATCAGACAATATTTTTTACATTTATAACATAATGCCAAGAGACTTCTAACATTGAATTTTACCCACCAAACAGATTCATTTTCCTAAAATCCTAATGCTGTCCTTCTGCCTGCAGGAATTAAATTCCAATTGTACCAAAACCTGGGCTGTGTTTATAAATAGACAAGCTATTAAGAACTCAGCCAAATAAAATCTCAGGTACTGGATTGTATTTGTATTAAAATATTTCAATTGTTTTTATTTTACTATATTCATTTGTGAATTGCTGGTGTTTCAAGTTCAGTGGAATGAACTCATTGAATGTTTACCTGTTGCCCAAACAGGAAACTCAAGACAACAAGGTAAAAAAAGGTTGTAGTTCCTAAGGGGTTATTATGTAAAAAAGATAAGCGTTAGCCAGTAGCTAAATTATTATGTAAGAAGGCCAGCTATTGCTGTGAAGCTAGAAATAAAATTTGGCGAGTTAACTTTATAAAAAGGCTTCCTTTTTGGGAGAGGTGTCCTAGAAAAAGGTGAACCTGAAAAAAAATTTAAAAAACTTCTTCAGAAAACTTATATCTGTACAAAACCCTGGATATGGCAAATTTATTCATAATCACCCAACCTGGAAGCATCTGAGATGTCTTTTTGTAGTTAAATGAATAAGTAGACTGTAGTTCATATGAACAATGGAAAACTATTCAGCACTTTTTATAGACATCAAATCACAAAAAGACAGACAGAAAATGTAAATGGTTACCATTGAATAAAAGGAGCCAATCTGAAAGGATTTATTTTCTGATTTCAAAGCTACGACATTCTGGAAAAGACAAAGCTATGGAGTCAACAAAAAGATGAAGTGTTAAGGAAGGGTGATCAGGTGAAGTAGAGAGAATTTTTAGGGCAGTTAAGTTACTCTGTATGATACTACAGTTAAGGACATACATCATTATACATTTGTGCAAACCCATAAAATGTACAACATCAAGAGTGAACCTAATGTAAACTGTAGACATTTGGGTGTTAATGGTGTGTCATTGTAGGCTCTTAAGTTGTAAAGAATGTACTACTATGGTGGAGGGTGTTGATAATGGGGAGACTACACAGGTGTGGGGAATATAAGGGAAATTTTGTTGTTAATCTAAAACTGCTCTAAAAAGGAAGTCTTTAGATAGGTTAAAAAATATAACAGACACAGATACACACATCATTCACTAGGAACATGGACTAAAGATCATAGATCAAATATGAGAGGGAATTGTTAGTAAGCTAGCCACAGAAAATACAGAAATTTTGTTGTAAATTGACATTCATAAAGCAGAGAGGATATTGGAACAGAAATAAAACTGGTGTGCAAGAAGAATTGTGAATGGATTGAAGAGACTCTGAATTTCCTTGGCACTCATGGGAGCGTTGGGAAGATTTCCAGGAAGGAAGTGATATGTGTTATCCATAATTATGAATGACTCTTTAGATATTTTAGTTGTAGAAAGAATTTACAGAAGACTAAGGCAGGTGGGTTGGAGAAGCATTATCAAAATTAGCACAAAAAAAGATTTCTTAATGTCACTGTTTATATTTTAAAATAACAGTAGAAAAAAATATTGAACGTTTAAGATAATGTTAAATGTTGTATTTGCTACTCCCAGAACAAAACTGTGTCTAGTGTGACACAAATCATATGACATGGTCGGGTCAAAAAAGTAAAAACAAGTATCACTTTCAGAGTGAAACTCTGAATTTTGCCAGTGATTCTTCAGTGTCATATCTCAGGGAAGGATAGAATTACTGTATTAAGAAGGCTAAGTAACAAAAAGTGTCAGACATCACCTGCCTTGGGCATGGAATCTTTTCAAGAGATGCACCATGAGGGAAACTCACAGACTTGAAGAGTATTTTTATGTATTTCAAGTTAAAATATTTCTCTCTCCTTAAAAGTTACCCAGAAGATAAGTTTCTGATAAATGGACATTTCCTTTGTTGAATTGGGCTAGCCAGTTTGATAACTGATCTTTTATATTTTCATTGTTAATTATACTTACTCTTCCATAGTGTCTAGGAAAAGACATTATGGTTCGTATAGAATAGCCACACTCTCAATTGAATGTTAGCATTAAAAATTAGAGTGTCTCCTTAGAAATAATAATTTTCTCTTAATTCTTAATTTCAGTTAATACAGTTCAACATTTTTGTTTCTGTATTGACTTACATCTTTTAAAAATGTTTTATGATAAATGAAAGTGGTATGTGATAGGTCATTAGGTTGTTTACTGGTTTTATAGGTACAAAATTTATGCTTACATTCCATTGCAGAAAATCAGCTACTGATTAAGTGATTCAGAAAGTATACTGCCCAAGTTTTTAAGTTGTTGTGTTCTTATTCTTAACATCTCAAATCTATTATTTTTTTAAAAATGTATACAAATAATAATATCCAAGTTGTATATAAAGCAGTTCAAATGGAATTCAATAGATTGGGATGTTTGGCTCTATGTTAGCATTAAAGAATGATGCCTCTATTTAGGAATAAATTGAAATATCAAAATTAAGTTTTACCTTATTTCCTCCTATATCCAAACCTACCATCACTATCAAAATAGAAATAAACCAACATTTTAAGTGGAGCACTTAACAATTTTAGAAAAACTTTTTATTTGGTTTTAATTATTAAAAAAATATTGTTTAAATTTTGTTTCATATTAGTTTTCCAGGTTTTGGATCCAGATTAATTAAAGCTGCAGGCAGTAGAGATCAGTTTTCTCTTTTCACAGCATGAATTAATTTCTTTGGAGACTATTTCAAAGACATGAAATTTAAAAGCATCAAAAAGCTAAAGTTATTTTCTGAAGACTTGGCAATATGTGACTGTTGAATTGGTAGGACCACATATTAGGTCTGGTTCCCAGTGTACTAGGTAAAGTCTTGCTGGCATTTAGGAAGGCTTGTTGTAGCCTTTTATCTGGGGAGAATCTCTGCTTGTCTACCTTTTCATAGCCTTCAAGAGATTTGTCTATTTTTCCATAGCCTTCAAGAGTCACAGTGAAGTGTTATTTATGAAAGGGATGTTTGTAATTGAGTCATTTTTAAAGTCCCACAATACTCCTGATTTATAGTGTTCAACTACACTAAAGAATTAACAATGAAGTTTTCTTGCGTATTACACGAGCAAGACTCATTGAGGGTTCTCCACCAGTTTTCTGAAAGTTGGTGCAGATGGGCATGAGAGGTGTGGATGTTACCATCATTATTAGTTTTATATTTTTATTGTATAACTTGTGTACGTGGTTTGCACTCAGTAAGGGTTGATGGTCCAGATACATGTGGAAGCTCTGTATTTACATATAGAAGACTTCCAAAATAGAAATGTAATTACTTAAAGATAGAGACATCCCATTGTCATCTCCCTCATTTATTATGGCTACCAATGGGGAAGACAGTTCATCCAACAATTTTAGAACTTCCACAAATTATTTTTATGCACATTTTGGGTGGCCATATTATCTTACAAATTTTGAAACACTTCACAATTCAAAGGAAAGTAACCAAGTATTTATTGACTACTGTGGTCTTTGGTACTGTGTTAGGTGGTTTTGGTATTGTCTCTGTGTTAGGTGCAAAGAAATGTTCTTCTCTGTCTTCAGTTTGTTTTGCCTAAAACCTGAATGTAAATCCACTGACCGTTTGCCCATGTAGGCATAAGTCTGGCACTTTTGTTATGAGCTACAAAGAAAATATCACTGCTAATTACATACTTTTAAAAAGTAAAAAAAAAAAACCCTACACAAATGAAATTTTTATATATATTTATGAGGTGTGAAGATTGTTATTGTGAGTTGGTTTAGAACATGATGGTGTAAAGAAAATTATTTTGGCGGGATTTGGAAATTAGGATGACCTAGAAATTAAATATGAGGATATTTTATTTTACACCTTCAAACTATCCCTGTTTGAATTTTGGTGAACATGCTGATTGATATATCCTCTGATTCATTGTTTTGTAGCACAAGTTTTATCCCATAATACAGTTTTCAAAATACTTTGCCTATTACAAGCAATCAGTTATTGAATTACTTTTATACCACCTATTAAAAATAAATTTAGTAACGGCCTTCTTTTACCTTCAGGTCGTCTAAACTATTCATATCCAGGATCCGATAGCTCTCTGCTTATTAATGGTAAGTGATAATTGATTTACCTTAGTGAAGTTCCCAAAACGGAAGTTAGTAATAGGTGAGAAAATACAGTAGTTGTGCTTTATCAAATAGAGAAATGATATTAGTTTGTTTTGTAATGACAGTTGCAAGTTACTGTTAATCAACTATTTCAAGAATAATCCTTTCCCTCAAAATTGTGACAGAAACTTGAAACAAAACAAAACAAAACAAGATTCCCTGTCCTGAAGTTGCTGACAATGCGAATAAATGAAAATCACATATGATAAAGACTGGCATTATCAAGCATTAGTTTCTGTAGAGTGACCTTTGAAGTGTCAACATAAAAGCCATTTCTGCATAGCTAGATAAATGTGCCAGGAAAAGGTTAGGACAATCAGATGTGAAACCAAAAAGAGGCAGCCTAAGACCACAGTGCTCGACATTGCAAAGGACAAGGTCATTCACTGTTTGCTGTCAAAAGGGAACAAGAATGATGATGTTGTATTGGCTTTTACCGTACCTTAGTTTCTCCTTATCTCTATTCCTAATATTGCTTGTGTGCTGATTAGTTGTGTTTTTATGCATACATGTGGAAACAAGCTAAGTTTCAAAGGGAAGGTGGGCGCATTTACTCGTAAAGAATTAATGAATTTTAAAGTTTCTACATCTTAATATCATAGTTTAAAGTAACTGAGTGAAATAGAGCCTTGCTTATTTTTCTTCTAATTTACTTTTGAATGTACATTTCAAATTTCTGTGTGTTGAGACTGTCTTCCATTAGCCAAAGCTCACTGTGAGTCCTACGACCTCCAAGAAGTGTTCTTGACTACATGTATTGTCATCATCCCCCAGATAAAAAGAAAACAAACGTAAAACTTTGCCTGTTGTGTGTGGTAAAGTAGAAATTGAAAATTATTTATGTGATGGAATCTCCTTTTAGTTAGTGTTTGAAATCCGTGCTGTGGAACATAAACTTACTGAGTCACAAAACATTTGATTGATGATAGTTGTTGAGAGCATCCGCTCTTTTGGAGGCTATAAGGTTGTTGATGCCTCACTTGTTTGTCAGACTTTGGTCTTTTCATGCTACAGTGCCAGGATTAATGCAACAACAACAATATTGATAATAATAATAATAACAACAATAATGATAAACTCAAAGGAAACAAAAGATAACTTTTCTCAAAACATTTATGTTTTGAAATTTTATTGGTCTTTCAACTCTAGAAAGGGAATTAGATGTTTGGTTTTTATTATTGCTTATATGGAAATTTTACTTATTATGAAGATAAACTGACTGAGGTTAACTTTGTCTCAAACCGAAAGTTCATATCTTTGACATTGCAAAGGGCAGTGAGCATGAGGATATGATTCCCCATGTCTCTCATTCAGCTTCAGGGAACCTCAAACCTTGATCTTGGCAGAAGTGATCAAGTGTTAGGTTTTAGTAACCAACCAACTAGGACCAGATACCAATTCACTTATAATGAAGACTAAAGCTTGTAGGTCATTGATGGTAAACCTTTTAGAGCTTTCAATGATGCAAACAGCCCACTGTGGCACTACTGTTCACCACTACTGTTCTAGGTAGAGCAGATGCTGAAATTGAGTGATGGACACAGTCTCTCTTCATCAGCAAAGTCTAGATTATAGCAGAAGATTGCTTAAAAATCACGAAATTAAAGGTAGGCAGGGCAGAGGACATTGAGATCATTTTTTTAGTCATCTCGATGTAGGTATTGGGAATTGCGTATTTCCTCAGCTGCATTTAAAAAATATTCTCTAGAGTAGATTCCTTCATATATTGACTGTTAGTAGCTTTGTTCTTGCTTTAGTTCAGGTTTTACCGGTACTTGTGCTGAAAATCTACAATCTTAGGAATTAAAAATATAAGTACCTCTATCTCTGAAGTTTTTGTGAAGATTAATATATGTAAATCATTTGGTGTAACACCTGGCAAATACTAAGTCAAACTAAAATACTTAGAGTGACTTTTGGGGAGGAGAGTGAGGAATATTAGTATGAAAGATTTAAGAAAGAAATAAAATGAAATTAAGATGAGTTTGTAAATGCTGTTTGTTGTTAAACATGCTTTCTTTGTATATGATAGAAGTAGAACTTAGCTATACTCACTTTTAAATGCAGAAGTAGAACTTAGCTATACTCACTTTTAAATGCAGACCCTTTCCTTAAAACTGAAAATAAAAGCCTAACACATTGTATCATATTTTAGTCATTGTCTCACTTTAAGACTCTAAGGAACTTCAAGCAGCTGCTTTGCACACGTTATGATCTCCAGAACCCTCCATTTTTCTGCAGATGACAAAATTTCACTCTCCCTTATGGCCAAATAATGTTTCATTGTGTATATATACCAACTTTTCTTTATGTAGTCATTTATCAGTGGGCACTTAGGCTATTGTATATTGTACCACAGTAAACATGGGTATATAGGTATTCATATGGTAAGCTTTTAATTCCTTTGGGTGTATATCAAGGAGTGATATAGCTGGATCAAATGATAGTTCTAGTTTTAATTTTATGAGGATTTCCATAGTGGCTAATTGACATTCCCACCAATAGTGTGAAAGAGTTACTTTTAGGCAAGGCAGATTTTAACAGACTCATACGTATATCTTCTCTGGGGAAGTCTGTTCATGTAGAAGCATCAACTAAGTATTTGGTTATTGGAGAGGAAGAGATACATAAGACATCTTTTAAAGGCTAGTATAAAACAGTATCTTAATTATAACTCTTTGGAATGAAAAGAGGAAAATTTCTTGAGGTAGAGAGCAGAAATCTATTAAAAAGGAGGGTACAATTTACAGAAGCAATGTAGATTGTAATCATTTATTAAAAATAATCTATCATAGTTCTTGTTGTTGTACCAAAGTGCATGTTGAAAGTTCTCATCATGAAAAGGCTAATAGAAAACATCTTGAAGTTTAATATGCTCTACAATTGTTAGCAAATGAAAAGCCTAGAATAAGTGTTAAAGATCAAACTAGAATACGTGCGTATGAGTTTACTTTTGAGAAAAGTAGAGAGGGAATTATTGGTTGAGCATAGGACTATCTGATCAATATATATACATGTGCTATCTTTTGTTAATCTGTTGTTTGCTTTCTATTTTTATACCTTTAAAAAATTGAGGATTAGGGATGTATAGAAGCTAGAATTGTGATCACTGCTCTTCTCTAAGGTAGCTCTTCTAATATAATAGCGCCATGTGTTTTTCATATCTTATGAACGCTCTTTGAATGCTATAACACCAACAAATAAAAGTAAGCACAAACCAGTGTGACATAGTAAATTTTGTTAAGCTTATGCGTAAATTGATTTTGTGACATTGAGCCTATTAAATTAGGGCTTCCTTTATAAAATCATTTAAAATGCTTCTTTGTATGTTTGTCAGACCATATTCCTTGATCTTTGTAGTTATCTCGTCAGCTTTTTGGTTTTCCCATCTTTATTTTTTTTTTTATGTTTACAGATTGCCTTTTAGTTTTAAGGCTTTGACTTTTTAAAAACCTGACTTACTAATTTGGCTATTTCTCCCCACTTTTTGTTTGTTTATTGAGATGGCTTCTCCGTATATTGCTCACTCCTGGGCTCAGTGACCTTCCCCATGCAGTCCCAACTATCTAGGCTTATAGGCATCTGCTACTGTACCTGGCTTCCCCTACATTTTTAAAAGTCTTTCTGAAAAAAATCAGTTATTTGATAACATCTTTTCATCTGAGCTACCCCTCTAGTAGAGTTGCTTCTCACCAGGGGGCAATGAGGGGTGAAATTAGATGGGGAACTTAAAGTAGACCAGTTACCTGAAAGTATCAGTTCTTCCCTACCTACTAAAAACCTACTAATAGTTTATCCTTCATGGTCTGACATCTTGTTTTTTCCAGAATTAGTGCTTTCATGTAGGGAAGGATACTTTCTTTAGTTTGTTTTTAGTGTTAAATAGCAAAAAAACAAAAAAGAGTCCTTTAACAAATACATAACATAGAATACACAATAACGATGAACTCAGATAATACAGAAAAAGATAAAAGAAGTAGTGAAGGCTTTTGTTTTCCCATTCCAGTTTCTCTCTCAAAGATTCTTAACAGTTGTTCTAAAAAAATGAGTTTTGCATATTCCCATGTATCTATATACAGTATATTTTTATTTTTAAGTGTACACAGTAAGGACTGTTTAATACATGTTAGGCACTGCAAGCAAACAACTTCTTAGAGAGATGTCAGCATATGAATATGTGCCATGTATTTAAATGGCTACATACTAGGTACTATCTTATGAATGTGTCACATTTTGGACAGTTTTTCATTGTTACAACAAAAGAGAAAATAACTTTAAGAGTTTAATAATATTTCACTTTTATAGTAGAATGAATTATATATATATATGGAGAGCGAGAGAAAGAAAACTTTTGACAAATATATCTGTACTTGCTTTGCAAGTTTGGCACCACAGATTAATGAACTATTTTACTGAGAGAATTTGATGATAAGTATAGGGCTAATAATAAAATCATTTGTAAGCAATACTGTGAAGACATTTTAGAAATAAATTTTTATCAATAGAGCTAATGATGTGTATGCAGAAGTAATAAAAATTTATGACCATAATGTTTCAAGCCCTTACTAACAATCTTGAGGCCTGTTAGTCCTGAATGTTAAACTTATTGAGGACTTTATTAATCAATGCAAGTCATAAAAATGGGTGCACATGTAAAGAATACTCATTTTAACTTGATGAGGACTGGGAGATTTTTATAAAGTCGTAATAGATGCACTTAGAGAATCTTTTAATAACCTACTCTTCAGTAATGAAAGAATTCTGAACAGTTTATTTCAGCTCACTTAGCCAGACCTTTTCCAAAACATAGATTTCTTTAAACATAGTCATTTTCACCTTCCCACTTCCTTGGATGTTTGAAAAGTATCATATAGCAAGCAGCAACACTATAATTATAAGATTGAAAATCTAACATTTTCCTCAGGAAAGTGGCAAAGATATGTGGTATGAATATTTCATCATAAGGTTCATTCCAAATATAATTTGAAATAGGTGAGAAAAGGGTACTCACTACATCTTTTATATATATGATGAAGTGGCGCTATTTAGCATTCTGTTAATACTGTATATGGTTTCAGGTTGCTTAGATAGAGCTACTTTGTGGAAAATTTATTGAACTTATGATTGGTTTACTTTTCTACATATGGCGTGTGTCTGGGTGTCCCCCCAAAACCTCCTGCAGTCATGGCGGGGGTGCTTTTCTGAGGCAGCTGAATCTAGTTTGTCACTGATTTGTTGGCTAGTGCTGAGATTACAGGTGTGAGTGTTACATCCATCCTAGGGTGGGCAGCCTACATACAGTATGAGGGTTAGAAAGAGTCTTCTCTTGCACTCCTCCCCTTTTCCCCGTTTTCCCCCTTTGGCTCTTGTTGCTTTTGCTGCCTTCCACTGCCATGACCAGCTGCCCCTCAGCCAAGCCACTCTGCCTTGGAGCCAGCTGAGTATGGACTGAAACTTCTACAAACTGTGAGCTAAATTAACCTTTCCTTCCTTAGTTTTGAGTGTCACATATTTTGTCTCAGCAATGAGAGAAAAGTAACCAAAAATAGGCATATAACAATTTACACAGAAAAGTATAAACTATTTTAATAAATTAAAAAAGAAAAAAACATATGCACATTCTCATTCTTTATGCTCCAGAATGTCATTGTGTTTACTTTTTCAATACTAATTTGCATTAACTTCTCTATTTGTTTGGGAAGTTTTTATAATTGTAAACATTGTACACATATGGCCTATATTTCCTTAATACAAAAAAAGTCTGCATAGTTTTCAGAATTTAACCATAAATTTCTCTATATTAATGACTTCGTTTTGAAGTATATACTCAAAGTTTGAAATTACACATTTGAAGATATTTAAGATATTTTGTTTAACTGTTGATCCACATCTCTTACTGCTTCCTAAAACTATATTTATTTTTAATGGAAGCTATGAAAACCTCTGTTAGTTTTGCAACTTTTAAAAGCCTACTTTTTTGAAATTGTTTTCTCAGATATCTAAGTAGCATCAATCTACTTTTTAAGGTAGAGCCAAGGTTTTCAAATCTTTGTTTCCCCAAACTCCTTTCTCTTTGAAGCTGTTGTCTAAATAGGCTGTTCTTAAGCAAGCATCTGCTTTTGATATCATTGGTCTTTCTAACCTCTGTGTGGTAAGTTGGAAAATAACTTTTTCTTTCTGAACTTAAGATCTATTAAATTAAAAACTAATAGGTGTTCCTTGAGGAAGGTTTTATTTTGTTTTAACCCATTTACTCAAGTACTTTGGTGGAATGCAGTGCTACCTAGTAAAAGTAGAAATGTATTTTAGTATGAGATATAATTTCATTTTGGAAAATACTCACATGATACCTCTGAGTTATACTTATTTAGCATTTATATAGAAGGCTAAAACTAAAAGCCCTGACTATTTTGTATAGTGATTTCTTAAATGTGCTGTTACTCAAAAACCTATTCCAGCCATGTCCCCACTCATTCCACGTGCTTCTGTTCTGGCCACTTTTTCCAGCACATCTTCCTGTGGCAGTGCCAGGCCTAGGATTCTTTTCTCTATTTTTTCTTTAATAATATCCATCACAGATACCACCTGACCCCTCCACTACTGTCAGATCCAGGTGCTCTTTCTCTTCTGTTCTCTCACACCTATATCGCAACTAGTACAGTCATTTCCCCTTATCCCGAAGGGATGTGTTCCAAGATCCCCAGCAGATAGTGAAACTGAGGACAGAACTGAAGCCTATATCAACTGTGATTTTTCCCATATATTCATATATGTTGATATATAGCGTATGAGATAAAATTTAATTTATAAACAACCCAGCCAAAGAGTAATCAGTGTAACTAATAATGAAAACAGATATACTGTAATCCAAGTTATGTGAATGTGGTCTCTTCCTCAAAGTATCTTAAGTGATTAATAGGGCAGGTAGCATGTACACCATGAATATGATGAACAAGAGGTGATTCGCATCTCAGGTGAGATGGCGCAAGATTTCATTGTATTATTTAAAAGGCTTTGGAAGTTAAAACTCATAAATTGCTTATTCATAGAATTTCCCATTTAATATTTTCAGACTGAGGGGACCACTATAACTGAAGTAAAGGAATACAAAACTGGATAGTGGAGGAGACTACTTTTTATATGGTCTATTAATTATCAATATGTATTGGTTTATGTGGCCTTCTGACAGATAAGGTTACTAGTTCTTTGAGGCCAGGGCCATGTGATATTTAAACATAGGGCCTAGAAAGATCAGGCATTCAAGAAATGTTTGTTAAGTAGGAATTTGGACAAGCTAGGCTTAAAGTGTCAATTTGTTGTTTTCTCAAAAATTTCCTGATTTAAAGTTTATGCTGTTGTTTCCTGAATCTTCAATAATGACTTTTTTTTTCCCCTTGATTGCAATCTACTTGGCCGATATAATGCCAGACCTTATATTTTTCAACATTTAGGACTTGATATAGATTTGATTAGGTACACAAAACTGTTGGCTAAAAAGAAGTGTATGGATTGCCTAAAGATTTCATTTGTTGTGATTTTTTTTTATTAGGAGTGTACTGAGGATACTATAAAATCATTTATGCCATAGTGGTAAAAAAATCATAAGTTGAATATTCATGTATCTACTAAATTGGTAGTTAACAGGGAAATCTGAGAGAAAATATGATTAATATAGTAGTACTTGGTTTAGATCATGTTACATACTATTATGGTTTCATAATGGTTTGGACCTTGGATGATAGATACAGAAAAAAGTTTTCCTTAAAATAAATAAGATTCAATAAAGATTTACTAGTTGTGATTGGAAAATATGAGGGTGAATGTGTAAATTTAAAAAATATTATAGTAGAAGACACATTGCCATTAACCCCCCTCAAAATACTCTCCCTCACTTCAAACACATTTATTCTATCATTATTGACATTTTCTATAGCAGTTTTTGAAATCTCTTTTGTGTCTTTAGTTGTGCTGCCCTGGCTACCTTGATGTCCTGAGTTGATTCTGTTTACCTTTCATGGTCATGTTGACTTTGGGGAAGAGACAGAAGTCACAGGGTCCCAGATTCAGGGAATAAGTTGGATATGGACACATCGTGATGTTTTTGTGAGCCTGCCTTTTTGTTGGATAGCACTCCTTAGCAGAATGCACTGATTTTTGATCAAACATTATAAAGGTATGAAAGAGGACTTCCAGAACTGCTTCAGCATGTGGCAAGAATGATGAGACAGGTGTGTTCAAAGTGAGGGGGACTATCTACTGGTGATTAATGACAATGTATTTTACTGTAATTTTTTTAAAAATTAAACATTCAGCATATATATATATATATATATATATATATATATATATATACATACTGCCTATTTAGTGCCTTTGGAGAACTTCAAAGAAAATGCATTAAATTGACCTTTCATGATCAAATTCCTTGTTTTTGAGACATTTACTAGGAAATGAAGTATATGGACATTTTTTTTCCATTTCAAAAACTGATAGATGAAATCTCAGTTGATTCTTTTGACAATGTTTGAAAGGTTATTTTTTTGTTTTTTTGTTTTTTCTTCTCATTTGACATGCAGCAAGGACATATGGGCGAAGGAGAGGTAACATTATTGTTTCTAACTTTTCAATGTGTCAGTTCTATTTCCAGAGGACACAAACTTGCTCAGTGTTTAACCTTTGTAGGGAAAGGGAGAGGGGAAGTGAAATATAACTTTGATCTTTACATTGTGTCAGTGTTGTAGTTAACATTTTATACATCCTAATTAGAAGGAATTAATTAGTTGTAGCCAAATTACCAGAATGGTGTCATTCAAATTTGAATTCAAATGATCTCCCCATATTATATTAGATGCTCAGCTTGTTTACATTAAAGATTTGCTCCCTTTTTTTTTCTGAAAGAAATAGCTTAGGAGAAAAAAAATCTGTAAAAGGAAAAATAGGAAGCCAGGCGTGGCATCCCTATAATCTCAGCACTTGGGAGGCTGAAACAGGAGTATTGCTTCAAGTTTGAGGCCAGCCTGGCCTATATGCGAGATCCAAAAAGCCAAAAAAAAAAAATACAGTCAAACTAATCTCAAAATACATTATCTTGGAAGTTTAATTATACTTAAGTAACTTATATAATCTTGTTTTATTAAGTAAGCAGAATGCATTTTGTTTAAAATGAGCTAAATAAGTGACTAATTCTATAAACTTCAAACATTGGAGAAAAACACTCTAGAAATATTAGGGAATTTTAGAGACTCATTTCCTAAAGATGCCTGATTAAACCTTATTTTTGCTGTCTGTAATAACTTTGTCATTTTACAAGAAAGTAACATAGTTAAATGGCTTAGATTTAAAATGTGACATTTGAAGATCATTCTGAAAATAATCTACAATTTATAATGGTTTTTACCTTTATTTGATATATAGTGTTTTAGGCTAAATTGATACTATTATTATTTGTATTTATTAATAAAAGTTAAAGACGAGAGTGACAATAAAAGCACACAAATGTTTGGCAGGAGGAGCCTGATAAAGCAGTGGTACAGAGATTCTGCAGTTATGGATTCTGCAGAATCTTATTATTCAGTGAGAAAAACAAAAGAAGCAGTTTTATTGAATCCGCTATTTTCCTTGTTTCTTGTGCATAGCTCTGTGTTTCGCTTATGATATAAAAATTCCTATTTTGCTACCAGGCAAATACGGAAAGACTCTTACATACTTTGGCATGTCTGGTCTTTTTTTGTTATGTTTTCTGGATGGTATGATTTTCAAATGGCCAATTTAATGATAAATTTAAGAAATATTTAACATAGTTGTAAACTGATAATTACTCAACTAGTATTGTATATAATATATCTTTAGTGTGCCTCCACATTTTAAATTCTGTAAGACTGGAAAATGAAATTGGATAGCCACGCTAAGTGGGTTTTATTATATTCCATTAGTTAAAATTAAACTAAAATGAACACTAACTTTGAAATCAATTTATTATTTTAAGCACATTCTTAGAGGAAATTGTGCAGACCATACCATTTGACTTTTTAAAGAAATTTAAGTGACTTGTATCTTATAGTTAAATTTAATACTTAGTGACCATATCTAGGCTGCCAGTGGCCATGGGGCCCTGCCAAAGCAGTGCAGTCTGCTGCCAACTGCTTTTCCAAGAGTGCTCTCTCCTACTGTACTTTCGTGTCACCTCACTGCAGTTCTGCATCCCAGTGGGATTCTCAGGGACCCTCTATTTAACCATGTACTTTCTCTCTCAGTGCGGACTTTAAATTGACAAGAACTCGAGGGCATTTTCAACTGTATTTATTATTCAGTGAGAAAAACAAAAGAAGCAGTTTTATTGAATCTGCTACTTTCCTTGTTTCTTGTGCATAATAATCAGTGACAAGCAGCATTTTCTGTTAGCTTTCTGTCCTACTTTCTATTTCAGGTCAGTCTTCACTGTTTCCAATGGAAGATGGGTTCTTGGATGATGGCCGTGGGGATCAACCTCTTCATAGTGGCCTGGGTTCACCTCACTGCTTCACTCACCAGAATGGGGAAAGAGTGGAACGATATTCCCGCAAAGTATTTGTAGGAGGACTGCCTCCTGACATTGATGAAGGTAAGTATTGTGGGAAATGTTTAGAGCAGGTGCCTAGATATTGGCCTAACAGAGTAGGGAATTCATAGGTAGTGATTTCTGTTATAACTCCAATTTTACTTGGCTTCAGTTAAGCAGTCTTGACTGCATTTTTCTCTTGTCCTGTCTTTTTGTCATAGCTAAGATTAGTTCACAGAGAGAAGGGGAGCAGGGCTGTGGTAACTAGCTAAAGCAAGGAACTGGCTCAATGACAATAAGTAAATATCAGGGAAAACTTCCTCAGGATTCTATTATGGGCAAACATGGGGCTGTCTTTTTGTCTATGTGTGTCGCCTTGGTCAAATTCAATTATGTGTTCTCCTATTTCTTTCTCACCTTTTATGAGCTTCATAAATATATAGTTTACTGTTTTAGGATTTAAAATCTTAGATTAGGCATGAACTTTGGAAAAATATAACCTGTGTTGAACTATAAGAAAGAATTTTTTTTCATTCAACAAATGCTTATGTGGTTTCCAAACACCAGGGACTATTCTTAGTCTTCTTTAGAGTAGTAGACAAGATAGAAGGGCTTTACTTGATAGAGTTTATATTCTACTGGCAGAGGCCCATAAAAATATGTAAACGTGCTAGAAAATATAAGGGTAGTATTGAAAAATAAACAAGAAGGTGTGATTGAACAATGCAGGTCAGGTAGTTAAGGAAAGTCACTTTGCAGAAGTGATACTTGTTCTGAGACTTGAGTGGAGAAACAGTCATATGAAGATTCAGAGGGACAAGTTATCCAGGAATATGCAGTCTGAATGACCAATAAAATCAAAGTAGACCACATAGCTATCATGCATCTTCAATTGTTTTCTCCCTAATTTTTGTTGTCTTGGTTTCTTAAAAGATATTAGAAATATGCTAATTAATGTTGTGAGAATAGAATCATTTACCTAAAATCTGTAAATTTTTATGAAGCCACTTTGTTATACTTAAGATAATCATATGGAAGGATGAGGAAAAAATGGCTGAGGATTGCCAAAGATTGAAATAAACACAGGAGCAGGGTTTTTTTCTTTCCTACAATAAAATGTCTTGATGAAGACTATGCTGAAATTTCAGTTTAATATGAATCAGTCTCCACCCTGCTATCAGAGAACATAGCTTGAAGAATAATGTATTCTGTAGAGTTGTGCACTAAAAATTACAGAAATTTTGAGGAAAATAGAGTTGAAGTAGATCATTTAAACCAGAATTTACACCTGAAACATAAGCAAAGAGAGAATTAGTACTCTGGACATAACTTGGACAGTTCAACCAAGGAGTTCAGAATGCTTGGGTTTGCCTATAGGAATGTTGAAAATGCCCAGTACTGATGGAGCAGAAGTACTGACTTGCAAGCATAAAGACAACACAGATTGAAACAAATCTCTGAGCCCTTGAGGATATGCAAAGTGCTAGGAGCCCTGTCAGGTTGAAGTTACACTTTCTTGTGGGTTTTTAATTTTCTTCTAATATAACTGACTCCTGCATGTGCAGCCCACAAAATGGGGGCTTTTTCTTTCCTGATGATTATAATTCTATTCTCATTATGCTAGCTGACCTTGCATAGGAAAAATCACTAATAAACTAGTACAACTTCCATATCATTCTGGTTTTCCTATGTATCAACCTTATAAGCTAAACTATACTATAGAAACAGGTATAGCAGAACAGACTGTACTGTTTCACAATCTAGGGGAGGAAAAACCTGGGCAGATACAACTTGGCCAGGTGATCAAGATGAACATGTCCAGTAGTGAGGCAGCACACCATAGCATCAATATGGTGATATCTGTGTATGAATCTAGTCTTAAGGAAAGACTATAGACCCAAGGGTTAGGGTCATTAAGTCAGTTTGGGCATCTAAAACAAAGTACCTTGGACTGGGTAGCTTATCAGTGGAAATTTTTCCCATTTTTGCACTAGCTCAGGGCATTAGCCACTTCAGGTCCAATATAAGGGCCTGGTTTTCTTAGCACTAGGCAACTGGGCATCTTCTCACTGTATCCTTGCCTGACAGAAGGGACAAGGGGGTCTCTCAGGAGACTTTTATGAGGGTCCTAATCGCATCAGTGAGGGTTCTGTACTGATGGCCTGCCCTCCTGTCTTGAGTCTCCACTCCAGATAAACTTGCATTGAGGATTAGTTTTCAAAATTTGAATTTGGCAGGGAGGTATGTACAAATCATTCAGATCATAGCGGGGTGAAATAGACAGGAAAGAATGAGGAGCTTTCCAAATTGAAAAGGACAGGTGCTTCAGGGATGTGGCAACTAAACAACATGTGTTCTGGTTAGGCCTCTGGATCAAAAGGAAAACAGGAGATATTGTTGGGATAATTTGATATTTAGATAGAGTCTGTGATTTGGGTAGTAATGTAGTATCCAAGTTGATTTGGTGATTGTGAGGGTTGTACGTGGGAGAATAAAAGTAACCTTGCTTTGAGCAAATAACCAATAGTAGTGTTTTGGAATTGCAGGGCATCATGTCAGAAAAGGATGGATGAGGGATGGGTGGATGGATGGGTAGATGGATGAATGA
>RJWT010021929.1:0-17411 GCA_004365215.1 Cuniculus paca
TTTCTATCCTGTTAAAAAAATCAAAAAAATTACCTGTGAATAACTATACACAAAATAAAAAGATTATGAGCTCAAGACGCTTAAACTTAGGCTTTCCTTATTATGTTATTTAAATTCCTTAAACTAGAGTTGGATATATATCAAACAACTTCCAATTATCTTCCTTTTTGTAAAGGAATATTGCTGACCAGTATTTGAGGTCATAAATTATACCTTATAAACATATTAGCTAACTGATCAACTAAAACTGGTTGAAATCATCTTGTAATTGATGGCTCAGATGTAAGGGATAAGCGACTATGTCCTAAATCAAAATATTAATGCAGCAATGTATTATAATTCAAAAGTATTTATATAACTTTCTGGATTTTTTCTACTAGTTATAAAATACAATGCTATAAAAGAATGAGTTGGTTTTTTTCCTTGATGTTGATAATAAATGCATAGGTTGTGTTATTGTATTTTTCATCCTCTCTTTTCCCTTCTTTCTCTCAAATGAAAAAAGTAAAGAAGGATTCACCCAGAGATGGGCTTTCTAGCTCAACTTTCCTTAATCACTCTCTACTTTGTGATTATAAAATGAGGATATTCAAACAGATTTTTAAATGAGTTTTTTAAGGTATATTTTCTTGCATGAAAGGGTTAAACCTCTCTATCCTTTTGTATTACTTGAATCTCATTTGACTTTCTTCTACCTCCTCTTCCTTCCTTGATCTCGTATTGTTTATGTCCTTTATACAAATAGGAGTTCTGTTAGTCTGTTTCTTTTTTTAATATTTTATGGGGAAAAGGTCAAACCAAATTTCATAACAAAATAACAGAAGAATAACAATGGTTAATACATTACATGTTGTTATCTTTAAAGTAGTTGCTCAGGGTACTAGATACAGGCATAACGATTTCTCCAATCGATACTAGCACAAACCTTCCTTTTTAATGAACTAAGAGACACTAACAGTATAACCGCCTTGCATTTTTTCCCTTTTCCCTTCTGTCCTTTCCAATTTCACTCATTCTAGTTCCTTTTTCCTTTTGAACAACTCCTTCCTAATTCAGCATATCCATTGTATATTGTAGAAGTTATTTGCTCTTTCAGTTTCTCACACCAGGGAGAGACAATATAATGTTTATACATGTGAGTATAATTTATTTCACTTATAAGTATGGTACAAAGTTGCATCCATTTATCTATAAAAGTCTCTAGCTTATCCTTCTTTGTGACTAATACACCATTGTATTAAAATGCAACATATTTTTATCTATTCCTTGGTTGAAGACCATTTGGCTTGTTTCCAAGATTTAGCTATTACAAATTGTGCTGCTATAAACATAGGTGCACATATATTGCTGTGGTGTGATGTTTTTAATTCTTCTGGGAAGATACCCAGAAGGAGAATAACTGGGTCAAATGGTATATCTAATCCTAGTTTTATGAGGAATCTCCATACTGATTTCCACAATAGTTGCACCAGCCTACACTCCCACCAACAGTGGAAAAAGGTTCCTTTTTCCCCACAGACCTGCCAGAATTTGTTGTTGTTTGATCTTTTTTAGTAATAGACATACTTTCTGGGGTGAGATGCAATCTCAATGTTGTTTTAATTTGCCTTTCTCAAATGACCATTGGTGTCAAACATTTTTTCATTTATTTATTTGCCATTTATATTTCTTCATCTGAAAAGTGCATATTCATCTCAGAAACCCATTTTTGGGTTGGACCTTTAAATTTGGGGGTTCTGATTTTTTCAATTTTTTATACATTCTAGATAGAAGTCTTTTTGTTTGAGGGACAATTGGTTAAAAATTTTCCCACTCTGTGAGTTATCTTTTCACTTTGTTGGTGATTTCTTTTGCTGTGCAAAAGCTTTCTAATAAGTTGAGATCCCAGTTGTTGATTCTTTAAAGTATTTTCCATGCAGTCTGTGTTTTGTTCATGAACTCTCTGCCTATGTCTTCAAGATTTCTACCTACTTTTTCTTCCAGTAGATTTACTGTTTCTATTTTAATATATTTGACCCATTTTTGATTTGGTGTTAGACATGGGTCTAGTTTTAGTCTTTAACACATGGAGAGCCAGTTTTTCCAGCACCATTTATTAAAGAGACTATCTTTTTTCCAGTGAACATGTTTGGTCCCTTTGTCAAAGATAAGGTGGCTGAGTGTATTTGTAATTACATTTCTTCATTATTATCACAAAATACCTGAGACTAGGTAACTTTATAAAGAGAAGAGTTTATTTAGTTTTGGATGCTCAGGGGCACATTGCTGTCATTCACTCAGTTCTGGTGAAAATTCCATGGTAAATGACACCACAAGGGAAGGGCCACAGGTGGGAGTGAGACTTTTATCAAATAGAAACCTAAAGAGTGAGTCAAAGAGTGCAATGCAGACTTTTATAACTACTCACTTTTGTGAGAACTAACTCACAAAAACTAATTTAATCTTTTCCAATGGTGTTTCTCCAAATGACTTGAGGTGTTTCACTAGATCCAACCTCTTAAACGTTCCACCATGTGACACATCACCACATCAAAGCCCCAAATCTCAACATTTCAATTCTTTTGCTATTAAGTTTATTGGTACATTTTAAATATATATAATGATCACTTTCCTCATAAGGACTTTGTGCCTGTGTATGATTTATCTCAATTCCTCTTTTTTCTCCATTCCCTTATCCTCCCTTTAACTCCTCTTTCTCTGCTTATTTATAAAATCTTTGTTTCCATTTTTTCCTTCTTTTCTCATTTTTTTCTTTTCCTTTCTTTCCTTTACCCCTTCCATCTCTTTTGTTCCCTTCCCAATTGAGCATTTTCTTCCTATTTCATAATATCTAGTATACTTTCTGGTCCTTATTTACACTTTCAATTTCTCACACCAGAGAAACAATGCAATATTTTCACATGTATGTTTGATTTATTTCACTTAAGAGTATGGGCTCACAGTCCATCCATTTACCTAGAAGTGTTTCAAGTTTATCCTTCTTTATGACAGAGTAGTACTCCATTGTATAAAAACCCTACATCTTCTTTATCCATTCATCTATTGATGGGTGTTTGGTTGTTTCCAAGATTTAGCCCTTAGTAATTGTACTGCTCTGAACATGGGTGTGCCTATATTTCTGTGGTATGTTGTGTTTAAATCTTTCAGGAAAATGCCAAGAAGGTGAATAGCTAGATTGAATGGAACCTTTAATTCTAGTTTTTTGAGGAATCTCACACTGTTTTACACAGTGGTTGCACCAGTCTATATTCTCTCCAACAGTGGAGAAGGGTTGCTTTTTCCTCACAGCCCTTCCAGCATTCATTATTGGTTGATTTTATGACAATTGCCATTATTTCTGAAGTGACATGGAATCTCAACATTGTTTTAATTTGCATCTCTCAAGTGACCAATGATGTTGAATATTTTTTCATATTTTTATTATGTATTTCTACTTCATCTGAGCTGTGTGTATTCATTTTAGGTACCCAGTTTTAGACTGGATCTTTTAATTCGACTGAGTCTGAGTTTTTGAGTTTTTTGTATATTTTAGATATCAGTCTATTATTTGAGAAACAGCTGGCAAAAACTTTTTTTCCACATTTTGAGTTGTATCTCCACTCTATTGATTGTTTCTTTTACTGTGCAAAAGATTTTTAATAAGATAGATCCCAGTTGTTGATTCTTTGTAATATTTCTTTTGCAGTCTCGATTTTGCACCTTTGTACTTAACAATTCTACCTGCTCTAATTCCAGCAGATTTAGTGTTTCTGTTTTAATATTTAAATCTTTGATCCATTTTGATTTTAGTGTAGGGCACTGTGAGAGACTTGGGTCTAATTTTTGTCTTTGACATGTTGAAAGTCAGTCTTTTCAGCACCATTTATTAAAGAGAATATTTTTCTTCCAGTGAGGATGTTTGGCCCCTTTGTTGAAAATAAAGTGGCTGAATCTGTTTGGAGTAGTAGAAGAACTTTATACTGAAAACTACTATACTCTGAAATAGATCAAAGAGGATTCACAAAATGGAAAGATATTCCTTGTTCCTGGGTAAGAAGAACCAACATAGTGAAAATAGCCATACTCCCGAAATTGTTGTCCAGATTTAATAGAGTCTTGGTCAAAATACCACATACCTCACAGAATTAGAAAAAATGATCCCAAAATTCATTTGGAACCAGAAGATACCAGAATAAAACCAATAAACTAAAACAATAACAACAACAAAAATTTTGGGCAACAAAAGCAAACCAAGAGGTATCACATTCCTTGACTTTAAATCATACTACAAATCAACTGGGATAAAACAGCATGGTACAAGCAACAAAATAGACCCAAGAGTCAGTGGTACAGATTATGCAAAAACATTTGAACTCATGAGAAGCAAACACATCCTATCCAAACCTTAGCAGAACCCACATTATGTTTTTTGCTGTGTGTCCAATAGCAATTACCTACTGAAAGGTCCTCTTAAAAGTGTTTACTTGCCTGCTTACTGAAAAGATTGCAGGCTCATTGTAGAAAAGAATTTTTTTCTAGTATATCCAAAGAATCATTTTCCTGACAAATAGGTGCTTTTAAATATTTGTTGAATAATGAAAATATATCCACATATCCTGCATCTTTAATCATCATCAAAGGATGCTTTGCTTTGTGACAGTGCAAATCTCTGCTCAGCTATAATGTTATCCTAACTTATTAAAGGGGAAAAGCATCTTTATTTTAGAGCATTGATAGGAGTTGTGGAAATGCATTGCTTGAAAGTAAAAGTTGCAGCAGTATCAGCATCAAGTATATTTGCACAATGTCAGCAAAAAGAGAGACAATTTAAGAGAAAAAGATGTTCAAGGCAGCTCTCTATAGAGAAAAAGAAGCTCAAGGCAGCTCTCTACAGAGACTTTATCTCTTGAGATATGTGATGTAAAAACACTGAATATTCTTCTGCAAGGACAAGGATTTTTTTCTTCAATATATGTATAGCAAATATTCTGGAACCATAGAATAAATCATTGGATATCTGCTGGACTAGTTGATTTACTTTTACTACCAATATATGATTATTAAATTATTTTTAAAATATATAATGGACAAAAAGTTTTTCATAGGAATAGTAATCATTGGAAAACACCTCAGAAAAGACTTTTTATTTTACATACTTGGAATAGAATAATTCAGATAATTTGAATCTTAGCTTGTATTACCTGGTCTATCCCATAATCATAGAATGATGACTCAATTTCCATCCTGTTAATTCTATATCCTGTGATATAGCATGCATTTGTTTGCTTTCTGAGGTTTTAGAAAGATTTCTTTCTCACAAAATATAATTTTTATCATCACATTGAAAGTCATGGAAAGTGATTTCATTTATATAATTAAGTTTGAATACTGTTTACACCAACTATAATCTATAAAGTAAAATAAAATAGAATTTTTTTTACAGTACATGGGATTGAACCCAGCAGCTTTGCACAGAGCTACATTCCCTACCCTTTTAAAATTTTTATTGTGATACAGTGTTATACTAAAGTTGCTATAGCCCAGGCTGAACTCAAACTTGTGATCCTCCTGCCTCAGCCTCTCAGATGCTAGAATTGCAGTTATGTGCAACTATAGCAGGCTGGTGATTTTATTTGGCTGATCTTTTAATATTTGAATCATGTTTCTGCAAAGACTTCTTTGGTTAAGTGACCCTTGAGGCTATAGTGCACATGGCAAACATTCTCTGCCTCTCCTAAGCAAACATTTGAATTCATTGAACCAAGTGGAACACCTTGGCAACATTCTTCAGTGATTTCCTTGGCTCTGATGTGCACACAGAAGTTCAACTAGGCAGCAGGAAGAAGAGAATACCTACAAATCAGAGTCATGTTCTTTGCAATTGTTGCTCCAAAGAACCTATTCATGTCAGGTCATTTCCAATCTCTCAGTAGCCCACTTTGCCTCCCTTACATTCATTTTACCCTTCTATGAATTTTGCCTGATTAAATAATTGATAACAATTATCAGACAAAGACATGACTATCTTGTTATAAATGCATTACTTTCTCTTTTTTTATTTTAAAGAGAATAGAACAAAACAAATCAAAACAAAACAAAAAGAAAAAAACAAAACAGAATAGAGTCAAACACAACATAGCATTTCAGAACAGAACACTGCAAGCAATACAGGTCTTCAAAACATAACAACAGGAGATTAACAATGGCTACCCTAGTGTCTCTTGACTTCTTCAAAATGGTTGTTCATACATTCACAGACAATAAACTGAAACAAAACTAAATAATATAAAATCAGATAAAACAAAAGAGTGAAAGCATTACAGGCCTTCAAATCAGACAACAAGAAACCAACAATGGCTACCTTAAGGTCCTCTGTTTTCTTCAAAAGAGCTGTGCATTGCTTTCTAAATAAAATGAGTTTAGTGAACTCGAGGCTAGTGCATGAATTGATTTAATTTTGAAGAAAGTAAATGTTAAATTTTTATTTTGTGATGTATTTCTTTAAATACTTTAAGAAATTAAATACTTTTAAAAATTATCATAACTTGGGAGTTGAAATAAGAAAGGCGAAGTCGGTATTTGCTTGTATATGAAAAATTTAATTGCAGCAAATGAAATGGTTCATTACCGCCTCCTCTCACCTCTTGGAAAAACAGAAGCATAAATTATATTAATGTTTAACATTCAGATAATAAGCGGTTGAATACTTAAGATGAACCAGAGAAAACATGTTTTGATTACCATGACCCACTATTCAGCTTATTTTTAATTATATACTGTATATTGTTCCTTTGATGTGTCAAGCACTGTTGTAAAATATTATAGATATTAATTTATTTCTCATAAAAGCCATGTTGGTTAAAGATTATCCTCACATCTCATGGATGTGGGAATTCATGCTTAGAGAAGCAGAATAACTTATACAACACGTCCCTGCTAACAATGGGTGAACTGCATTGAAACCCAAGCCACACTCCCCAGAATGCAAACTCTCAGCCACCACAGTGGCTATATACTTATTTGCCCAAAGGGACAGAGCATTTAATTTCATGACAAACAGAATCTTTTGCTTTGTTTGAAGGAATTAAACCAATGAGTCCTAAGGGCTTCCCTCATCTTTTTCCTGCTAAATGATATAACCTCAGGGGAAAAGTATTTGTGACAAAACCTATTATTGAGACCACCAAAAACAAACAGATCAGATTGCTGTGATGTTAAAACAATCTTTATTGGTTCAGGCTGCAGTAATCAAAACATCACAGACTCTGAGATTCAAACAATAGAAATGTATTTCCTACTGTTGTGGAGACTGGCAAATCCAAGATCAAGGTGCTGAGAGATCTAGTGTCTGGTAAGAGCCCACTTCCTGTCTTGCAGATGTTAATCTGCTAGTTGTGTACTCACATGGCATACAGAAGAGTGAGATAAAGAAGTCTTCTCTTGTGTCTTTTTTTATCAGAGTGGCAATCCTATTCATCAGAGTTCTAGCCTCATGACCTGATTTCCTCCCAAAAACTCCACCTTTTAATACCACTACATGGTGGGCTTTAAGATTCCACCACATAGTTGTTCTTTCCTGGAAAGACTTTTTTTTCTCCTTGAGATTCTATTATTGCATATATTTAATGAGCTGTCAAGTAGATTGTGAATTCCATGCATAGGACTTGCTTCGTTATAGGCACACATTGTACTACAGAAAATTACTAAAGTACTGGCTACTGATATTTACTTGGAGCAAGAAATTCGAGGGTTTTGTGCCAAGGATTCTATTTCTTGTCTGATATTTTAGCTTGCCTCTTGACCTCATCTCCGGGACACAAAAGGTCCTTAAAAACTATTCTGTCAAATGAGAGATGAAATCTCTGAACAAATAATTTTAAGCATTATGATTAAAGTTCTTTTAGACCTTTCTTACACTGATAGGGCAGATAAGAAAGTTCTTTCTCATACACTAATAAAACTTTTGTTGCCTTACTTGACTAAATGGCACTAGTGAAGTTGAATATGGCTTAGGCAGCCCTACTGGGGCAAGGAATATATTTATGACAATACTCAGAAGAAAATTATGTTTAGCAAAGTATTAAAAGTGCCTTTCCCTATTAGCCAAGTCTTGTCAAAGAGTTTGAATTAGACCGTTTTTCACATTTAAGAATGTATTGTCCTTTTACTCTATGTTTCCTTTGAACTTTCTGTAAATGCTTATAAGCATTATCTTGTTTTTTCTTACAACACCATTCAGAGGTGTGTAACCAAATAGTGTTATCCTCATTGTACAGGCACATAGAAGTTAATTGACTTTCTTCAGGTCATGGAGAAGCAGAGAGAGCCAGCAATAAAAGAAACATTAGCCTGTTTTTTTTTTTCCTTTCAAACTGTGAGCACAGTGACTGCTGCAGAACTCCTAACCCTGTCCTTCTACACCTAACAAAAAATATCCACTTTTCTGGTAGTCATTTGCAGGAAATGGGACTTCTTGAAACATGGATGAAAGTAGGTTCAATTTAACATCAAGTAAAAGCATCTCTCTGTGAATTTCATGTAAAAATTTTAAAAAACTTTTTTCAGGGATGAAAAAACTTTCAAGTAATTTTTGAATCCCAGTGAAGCTATATAGAATTTTTGATAATTTAGGTTTAAAATTTTGCCTTGACTGGGGATTTAGTTCAGTGGCATAAGTGCATGCCTGGCAAGCACGAGGTCGTGAGTTCTACCCTCAGTGCCACGAAAAGAAAAAATTTTTTTTTGCTTTGTAGCATTTTGGGCACTCTATTAGTCTGTTTCCCTAGGCATAACAAAATACCTGATGTTGGGTAGTTTGTAAAGGAAATTGCTTCCACTGGCTCACAGTTTTGGCAGTACAAGGCCATAGTGTTGAGATTTTCTCAACTCTAGTGAAGGCCCTCTGGCTATAGCTAATCATTGGATAAGGCACCATGGATGGAGCACATACAAGAAGAAGAAATCATACAGTGAGACAGGAAAACAGAATCAGGTTCAGGGTCACTCCTATGCAAAATAGATAAATAAATAAATAAAGTTACAAAAGATAATAAAAAAGGCCTTACTCTCACAGGAGCTAACAGGGATTCTATGAGATCTATCTGAATTGTTCCAAGGGCAGCACAGCCAATGGACTAAGAACTTTTTACTGTGCCCCACTTCCTAAATTTTTTACCATGTTTCCAGTTCCACTTTAAGGACGGAAGCCTCTGCACAAAAAACCTCGAGGGCCAAGACACATCCAAACTAGAGTAGACATTGAGGCTTACAATGGACAAAGCCCATGTCGTTTCATAATGTGCCGATTGTTGCTGAGAAGCAACCTGTGATGCGACCCTTGTGATTCTTCCTATCTTACTAAGTATATCAGAACTGCCAGACCCTGGTCACTTATCTGGATTATTTGTGTGGCCAGCAATTTGAACAGTGAGGTAATGCTCAACAGGAATTAATCACAGAGTCTTCCAAAGTACTCAGTGTGTCTTGGGACAAAGAACAGACATACTTACTGCATGGTATTAAGGTGACATCTTTCTTATAACAAGAGGTCTTCAGATATGGTACAACCTTCTGTTTGTATATCTGTTCCTCTAGGTCCATCATGTTGCTCTATGAACTTTAAGTAAGGAGAACCATCAGAAATGTGCTGATTTGCCTGCTGTTGCTTTTACTCTGCTTAATAAAGTCCTTTGTCTTTGATTCTGAAGGCTCATGTCATCTGTCAGCAGCTGTGGATATATGACAGGCTAGCTCTACATTTATTCCAGTAGAGATTCTATTGCTTTTACCTCTCTTCCACACCATAAGACATATTTAAGTAAGGCAAAATCTCCACGGCTTTACTTAGTGTCTTCTCACTGCATCCTTTTCAAACTTAGGTTATTTCATGGAGAATGTTTCATTTCAGCAATGTCATGATGCTCAATGAATTAAATGAGGCTTGAGAAGAATACAGTGAAGAAATGAGCTCAGAAGTCCAAATTATTTGGCTTAGGAGACAGAAGAAGAAATTTTCTGCCTCTTTAGACATTAATATTTAGAGTCTCATGGCTGCTACACAAGGGTTTCTGTGTCCTAGAGAGCTGTCACAAATGTAAATGTCTTTATCATTTGAAGATTAACTCGGAGCTGAGCTGAACTGATATGGACCAGACTAGAAACAGCATTTGGTACAGTAAGACAGTTGTAAGGTGTTGCCCTTCTGTGGTCAAGAACATTTTGAGAGCATGAGTTAGGAGTATTATCCTTGTCCCTGTTCCTCTGCATCAACAATTACAGTACTTCCATTTCAAAATGATTATTGAATGACTGTCGCACTGAGTCACAGGATTTATTGAAAGAGGTGATATACTATAGTATGGAGTAAATCTTCCTGAGTTCAAATTTTAAATTTGCCCCTTATTAGCAGAACATGTAGTCAGTTTCTTTAATCTCTGTCTTAGTGTTCTTATCCATAACAGTGTTATGACACTTGGCACACAGGAAATACTCAGTAACTGTCAGTTGTTATTGTCATAAAAACATTAGAACCCTATAGAGTTTCATTTCTGAAATATTCAAGACATAAAACTACAGTTACTGATTTGTTGTATGAAGTGTTAATCCAAATCAAGATATTATAGTGTAGTAATTTTGGACTATTATTTTAAGTTTTAAATCTAAATTCATCATAGATCATAAAGTTTACCTGATGTTATTATATTAAATGTAAACGCATACTGTCTTGTAGGCTGGATGAAATTTAAACAACAAACTAGATTTTCAACTATTGTAATAGTTGTAACCCAATCCTGAGCAACATGAAAATCTTCCACTCCTTTAAGTAAACATTTCCCACACATTTACCACCTTATCCAGTTGAACAGCTAATTCTGAGTCAAAATCAACACAGGCTGTCAGTTTGGTATGCACAACATCTGGTTGCTTCCATATTTACCATTTGTGGAGGTGAAAGTGGCATATTTCATTTGGAAAATGTGTCATTGTGTCCTGTCTGTTATCTCCTACAGTCTTCTTGCTTGAGGAAATTGTTTCCAAATTGTCTTATTCCTCCTAAAATTTGAGGTCTTTGGAAGAAAACTTTACTCCTAGATTGAGACTGTCTTCTTACCCATCACATAGTTGTTTCATTTACGATGCTCTTAAAAAGCATAATATCTTGCTGTAATATCTACAATCAACCCAGATAATGTTGCATTACCCAAATTGCTAGAAATCCATTATGCCCTATATAGGAAGTAAATGAGCAGCAACTCTACACAGCTGCTGCTAAGTGCTCTTTTAGACTTCTCTGCAGTTAAGTAATGAATCTTTATCAGCTTCCTGAATAATTTACTCCTAAATGCATTAAACAGAATGTAAAAGGAAGTTTTACAAAATGAGGATAAACCAGTTCTGGGAGTTGGTTATCATCTTAAGACTTCCATGTTTTACTTTTAAAACAAGAAAAAAAAAATACATGATTCAGTTTTTCTATGTTGGTTTGGGATTTAAGTGACGTAATAGGATTACCTGTAAAAATGTAGTTTAAGAAAATAATATCAACAATAAATCTATAATTATGGATACAAGAATAAAGCTTAATTGAATGTAAATAGGCAAGCAGAAGCTTTTGTAATTAGAATAAAAATGAGCTGTCCACATTAATTTTAATTAATGAAGCATTTATTTTAATAGAGCATTTAAAAACAATCGTCTGTTGTAAAAAATGAAAAAAACCCCTCAGTTTTGCATAATAATAAAAGTAAATAATCAATTAGAATGAAGATCTGGCCATAGGGCAACCTCGTTTAGAACCTCATCATTGTGCTATTCCCATTTTCATTTCTCCATTTTCAGAATCTCTTTGTTCTGCTGGCTCTTAATGAGAACACTTATGGTATTTGAAACTCCGAAAATGCCTTGAAAAGTTTTGGGTTATATTTTCTCATGTATTTCCTAAGAAAATGCCATCCGATAAACCCCGAACCAGTTGGCTAGTTAATTGCAGAACACAAAATGGAAACTACGCTTTCTAAATCTTAACATATTTCCTTTAAAAAAATCACTTTTCAACCAAAAAGCAAGAGCACCAAATGGAATCCTTTGTCGGTAATACTGCCAGTTGTGGAAGTCCAGATCCAGTGTTTTCTGATGGACTGATACACTATTTTGGAGCTTGTGTCCTTACATATTAAACTAAATTGCCTTCCCTTTTGTTCTAAAGATGATTAATAACTAATAACATAGAATAGGCAATAAATAAATATGGCATCCTTCACAAAGTTAATATTTATGTTTTAATGGAACTTTCTGGGGATACAGATATTTAATGACAAAGAATGTTTGTCCACTGCCATTTTAGATAGTTTGATCATCCACAAAGAATATGTTTGGGAAGGGTAGTTACTTAATAACTATCCTCTCATAGCTTTCAGGTAGATAACAGTTCAGTGGTACTGAAAATACTAATAGCTTATGGATTTAGCCAGTTACAGTTGGGTTCTAATAAGCAAGAAACAATTATTCATAAACTGCAACTAAAATTGTACAGTTCATCGTCCTTGATCACTGGCACCTTTATTCTGTGGTAAGATTGACTTATTCTCTGTTCAAAAGATGAGGATTCTAACAGACAAATATTGAGCTTTAAACAACTTGAGTTTATCATGGCAGTATAATTAAGTTCTGCTCATGGCTATTGCAGAGAAGAGAAATTATTGCCCATTGTTGCATAGGCTCTAGTGTATTTTAATTTTATTTCCATACTATCATTTAAAGCATTAGAAAGGGATATTGCAGAATACTTATATTTGTGACTTTTGAAATTCCATTGTAATCGTTTGTTGCCTGGATTACATTTTTTTAACAAGTGTGAGCTCTTTGAAGACTTGCACAGGGTTAAGTATCTCTAGTCTCTAGCACAGCGCCAGCACAGAGTAGAAGCTGCTGAAACTTATTTCAATAAAATATTTCATAATATTTATTTTGGAAATAGGAAAAACAAATACATCATTTAACACAACTCAGGACTTTAGCATTCTTTTCTTATCAGTGTTGACTGATTTTATGTTTGCTTCTAATTTCTTTATAATACATTTTGAAAGCAACAAATTTCTATTTAAATTGAGAAATATTCTCAGCTCTCATTTAACAGAATGATTTAGTTTAGTGATTCACTTAGGAAGTATAGACATGCCACTTTATTATATAGAGTAAGAGCAATTATTCTAACTTAGTAGATGAAATAAGATACAAGTGTATGATCTTAAGAAAATACAAAGAAAAATCAACACCAGACTTTACATTTTCCTAGTTCTTTCACTTTCACATCAAGGTAATAAAATACCTTTTTCAAGTCCTTTGGATATCAAAGCAAAGTGGATATTTGACACGCAAAGAACACTCGGTGAAATCTATAACCAATATAATGCCACAAGGCAATTATGTTGACCTATGATGAAATCAGGAAGTAATAACCTGTGGTTTTTAAAATCCATAACGTATTATTCTTAAAATAACTTAATTGGAAAAATTCTAACACACATACACATGCACACGCACACACTTTCTTTTAAGAAATCGGTTCATTTGCCTTTGCTTATTTGTATGTGCAGTAATTCAAGATTTAATCTTGACACAATGAACTGTGCTTATTTGTAAGGGAGAGGGAAAGTGATTGAGTTTAATTACAATGAAAATTTGTTAAAAGAAAATCAATAATGTATTTTGCCTATATTTACTTGTTTAAAAGAAAAATGGAAAGTTTTGAAGTCATCAACATTAATAGGCAATTAAATACCTAATTTGAAATCTTTACCAAACTTAAACAATAAGAAATAGTAGAAAGTAGTAGAGAGAGAAATGGGCTGGGAGTCAGGAAATTTAATTCTAGATACTACATTTCTGCTGTTTATGTGGCCTTGGGTAATTTTCTTAATTTTGTTGATCTATACCAAGTATTGCTACTTCTTTTGGTAAATAAGTTTTGATACTGTAAAGATTTTTATTGTCTATACTATTACATGCTGACAAGTGCATGCACTGGCTTTAATCCACTATTTCTTTAGACACTTTGAACCACAAATTCATAACCTTCTCCTAGTCCTAGTGCTGTTTTTTATGCTCCCTTCATGCAATCTTCCAGGATAAATTTTCTAGAAAGAAACTCTTATTTGACGTGTTAAACATTCCAAAGGCATACAGTCAACAATGGGATACTAGTCAACTTTCATGCAGACTGAAAAGTCCTTCTATGATCTGGACTTTACTCACTCCTTAATGCTTCAGTCTGTCATTTTCCATAGTAGTTATTGGCTCACTTGGAATCACTGGAATTACTTGCCACTTCATTCTACACCGTGTCACTTGCTGTTTCCTCTCCTTATGAGGTACTTTTGTGGTTTACCTGTTTTTTGTCTCTCAAGTTTCAATCTAGAAATCACTTTTGATGTGAAATCTACCCTGACCCCATTCAGAAAAGTCATATAAGTGGTAAATGGAAGGAAGTCTTACAGTTGCAAATGGAAGGTAGTCTTAAGCTGCTCTCATAGTTTTTTGTCTAAATGGATATTCATTTTATTGTTATTATTCATTAACACATTGTTACTATTGTTTGATCATGTCTTCCTTATTATGAGACTGTAAGATTTTTCCATATGATATTTTGTCTTTTTTTCTGTCTTTATTTTCTTATGTAACAAGTGCATGCTTCAACACAGTCCTGAAATATGTGCTGCTGAAATCAATGCATGGTACGTATTTTATATATTAGTAACATAGGTTCCTGTAAAGATATGATTTCTAGTTCGTTGACTGTGTTTCCTGAAATCTCTGATAATCTAGAATTTTGTACTTATGTGCATGCATACTATATGCTGAGGAAAATGACAATAGTTTTGTCATGGTTTCCATTCAAATTTATAATCCAAAGCTTGCATCCACTTCTAATATTGGATGACTTTAAAATCTCTGAAGTAGCCACAAAGTATGATATTAAAATTGCATTCAGTTCAGCTCTTGTTTACTTAATAAATCATTGAAACCCTACCCTGATTCTGTATTTCTTCCTCATATCTTTACATTAGCAGTTTGTGAGCCCAGTAGTCAAAATCCAGAAGGAGTTGTGTATTTTTCATTCTTCTTGAGACTTAGGAAATTATATAATCATATTCGCAAAGAGATTTGCGTAGGGAGATGGGCAAAGAGCTTTTAATATGAGAATTTGTCTTATGTAGATCAGTTTGCTTAAAAGTCTTTAACACATATCAGTAATTTTCAACATTTTCTCGACATTTTTTAGAATGCAACAAAATGCTCTCAACTGTCTTTCAGTATTTAAGAAACTAATGTTCCCTTTATGACTATATTGAGCCACATACTTATACTTGGAAAATCTCTACCTTCAGTTTGCTAAATGAAAATTTTTTTTCTTTAATTTTGAATTAAGTATTCTCCCTCATATTTTTGTCTTAAAATAAATTTCATTAATAAATTCATCAATTAATGATTCATAATATAATTCTGTCCAAAATGTTTTCAGGTATAATTAAAAACTTTAATTTTAGAACTCATTTCATTCTAATAAGTTCTATATTTGTGCCATGATCCTGTTTACCTGAATTTCTTTAGAGTCTGGTGGTAGCTTGCTCATAATACAGACTTAACTATAAATAAGAATTACATTAAAATATACTAGTCATAATATTTATGCAGAAACATAATTTAACATTAAATAGTAGCCAGCCAATTCATTTAGAAAAGTAGTTTGAAATGACAGTGTGTTGGAAACATAGCATTAATTGTATTATGCTGAAAAATTACAATGCCATCATTCATTAATTTCCTAATATTAACTATCAATCACTAATGTGGCCTCCATAATGGCAGTAGAACATTATTTATGAAAACATCAAATTTGCTATAATGTATTATTTTTAGAAATGAAGATTAAGTTTATGTGTTGAAATCTTATGCTCTATGCTAAACATTAAGGCTCTTAAATTGTGAGTTGTTCCTAGAGCTATCCTTCATAAAAGGGCTCAGTGCATACCCAAAGTTTCATCTTAAAGTCAGACAAAATAGGAAACAAAGTTGGAATGCCACATTTTTCCACTGCATTCTTATTTCTTAAGCTGAAAATGTTAACCAACTTTGTTTGCACATTTTTATGTCAGAACTTTTAATCAAGAATTCAACTTATCTAGAAGTGACCAGGCCAAGCAGATAACTCTATTGGCAATTGGAGGATCTAACTGAAATATCTAGTAGAGACTTGTGTCCATTTCTCCCCAAATAATAGACCCTATAGAAATTTTCACATGAAATGAATAAACACATGTCAGAATAAAAAGTACAAATGACTGAAAATTAAATGAAAAATATTCCACATCACTGGACTATAAATAGAAATTGAAACCACACTAAGATCCTATCTTATACTGGTGAAAATGGTAATCATCATGAAATCAAATAATAACAAACTATGGCATGGCTGCAGTGAAAAGGGAACCCTTCTACATTGTTGGTTAGAATGTAAACTAGTTCAGTCATTATGGAAATCAGTGTGGATATTTCTCAAAGAAACTGAAATCAAATAAATTTCATTTGACCCAGCTGTTGTCTTTCTAGGTATCTTACAACAGAGCTAAAAAAAATCAAGTAACGGTAATGCATGCATACCAATGTTTACAGCAACACAATTCATAACAGTTAAATCTTGGAAGTAGCTTATCAACACACAAGTGAATAAAAGAAAATGAGATATTTATACATACTGGAATACTACTTGGCTACAAAGAAGGTTAAATTCAAGACATTTTAAGAAAATGGATGCATCTTGAAAATGTAATGTTAAGTGAAACAAATCAGATACAAGAGTTAAAATATTGTATGTTTTCTCTCAGTTGATTAATCCATAGTAAAATTCAAGGACAAAATAAAAGATCAATACAAGGAAACTGAGAGACAGAGCTTCACACATGGGAAGAGGACCAAGACACCGAGGGTAGGAAAAAGGAGGGAGAAAAAGGGTGCACAAAAAGGTTTAAAATGTGTCATATACATGTTCCAACTACCCACAAAGGATGTAATCATATACTGCAAACATGGACTAAAAACATAATAACAACAATAATGAGCAGGGGGTAAGGGGACCCAGAGATGGAGAGAAATGGATGAGGAAAAGGAGGGGAATAAAAAGAAACAAGACATGCTGGGTACATGTGCCTAATCCCTAGGATGAATGTAATATCACATACTGCAAGCATGTGCTAGTTAAAAAATTATATGGTGAGTGCTTCTTCCAAGTGCCACCCAAAGGAAAGACAGGAAAAGAAAACATGGTGTGTTCTCATTCACTTTAGACATTTGGTCTGCACTGTGTGACTTCTGGTTGTTCCCCAAAGCCAAAATAACCCTGAAAGGTAAACGTTTTGAATAGATGCAGGGAATAC
>RJWT010021930.1:0-17382 GCA_004365215.1 Cuniculus paca
CTCTGCACGCTCCCTCATTCAACTTTGTGGCTGACCATTGTAAGCCAATCTTGTAATTTTTTTATACAGTGGTATATCTTGTGTTATATCTGTTTCTCTAGTAAACCCTGACTGATACACCCCGGCGGCGCCAAGTGGTGCCCATGGTCTGCCTCAGGTGATGAGCTTCTCTTTGGGCTTTGTTTCCTGAAGAATCTTCTGCAGATGAGTGGAAACCACCGCCTATAGGTGAAGGGGTGCGGCACTATCTTTCCCCCTGTACTGGGGTTTGAACCAAAGACCTTTTCACTGAGCTCAGTTTTGAAGTCTGGATCCTTCGTGCCTGTGTAGACGGGGACAGCAGTCTAAGCTCTTCTTGGCTTTAAGGTTGCTCCAGGATTAGGACCAGAGCTGAGACACTGGAGTCTGGCAGTACCATGCAAAAGGGAACACAGGACACTGAGAACGCTTCGGGGACACTGGCTGAGTCGGATGCTGGGCTTTATCATGAGTTATTAACCTCTTTTTTTGAAGACTTGGTTGTGGCCAAAGGTGTGTCCTTAGGAAGGTGGCTGGGGATGTGGCCTAGAAGGGTCAATATTCCTCCCAGCTCCTCTCTTGATCTCTCTCTGCTTCCTGGAGCCTCAGCCCTGAGCAGCTCTCCTCTACCCAGCCCTTCCACCCTGCTGCCCTGGGGAGCTGGCTGACTATGGACTGAACCCTCTACAAACCGTGAGCCAAAATAAACCTTGTAAATTGTGGGGATCAGGTATTGTGTCTCAATGACAAGGAAAGCGACTAAGACACAACTCAAAGACACTGTTCTTGGGCCCTGGGTGGAGGGGCTGACATCCTGGGTGGTGGTGGGGCAGGGGGTGGCACACTCAAAACAGTTCAAGCTCCTACCTGTAGCAAAATGTCAGCTTCTCAGGATGGACACACACGAAGAAGAAACCAAGGCCATATCAAATTTTTTTTATTTGTTCCAGTCCAAAAAAAGAGGAACACCTCAATATGTAAACAGTTTCCCTAACACAGCGAGTTCTTAAAGAGATATATATATATATATATATTTATTTATTTATTTTTATTCTAAAAAAATTTGGCATTGTAGTGATTTCTCAATACATAATTTGTGCTTTCGCATTGAGCATGCTTTTGTCTCGTCCGTGCACAGACATTATTTGGAGTGGAGGTGAGGGACTCACAAAAGGACCGGAAGGAGGGTCAGGAGCCAAACTAGTACTAGAACTCGACCTGGCTTTCCTTTTTAAGAAGCATGGTGGAAAGGTTTGCAACTTTGACCCCAGAAACAAATTTTAGTTACTTGATTATGAAGAAAAGTCAGAAACCTTGGAATTTTTGAAAGATGAAATGTCTTAATTTTTTAAAAATTTCTATTTATCTTTAAAGGGTCATTGGTTTTGCTCAGAGAAAACTGTGTTTTCTATATTGTATTTTCCAGCAACTGCACAACTCTCCTACAGCAACTCTGGTTATGATTTTGCTAGACGTGTAGTAAGTATATAACTACACACTCCTGAAATTTCCCCAATTTCTTTCTGTTTTTCAAGGATTCACTGAATCCTTTTAGAGTGCTTGACAGTTGTGTCCAAGGACGTTTTGCTTTTGTTCAGTGAAAAGTGTTATTTTCATTCAATCTTAAAGATCTAAGACCCTTTTTCCACATTATGGTATGTTTATGAATAGATTCTCTGGTGACATTCCTTCCTTGGTCCATGTTCCTTAGCCTAGAATGCCAACTCTTCTATAATTTAGCACCAGTTTTCCGAATGTGCATTTTATCAAACCCCACGATGAGCCACCCCCGCTATATAGGCTGGCCTGGGCATCCTTCCCTGGTTGACATCTTCAGACCCCCCGCGTTCAGGGTCCTGAACCGGAAGTGCCTTCCCCCTTAGATCTCTCTCTTCCAAAGCCCGCCTGTCTTGAAGTGATGTCAGAACACAACCCTTTCTTCCCTATGAAGCCATTTCTTACTGCTTAAAAAGAAGCTTGTCTGCTTTCGGCAGACTCCAGCGCGTTTCTTATACCTGCTGCTTCACATTGGGTTGTCTCCTTCCTACCACTAGACTCAGTTTCTCTGTGTGTGAAGTGGAATCAACATTTGTTCACAAGGCTTTGTGCCATCCCAGTTCCATGCAGCCAGCATATTGGTGTCGCATGCTAAGAGGTGGGCTTGTTGAGGACAGTGACAGGATATTACTGTCTCAGGGTCCTCATAGTCTCTTGCATAGGGTATCACTCGCTGCATCAGAAGTGTTCACTAAGCATTTGTGGCCAACTCTCAGTCAAGTGAATGTGCATTTGGAGCACTAATGCAGGGGGCATCAGACAGCTTTCTGAGTGCTTTGGGTTTTGTCCTGGTCTAGATTAAGTTGGCTGCTGGGATTTCTGGAGCACAAAAATAATAATGTGTTCCAGCTCCCAGCATTGATAAGCCTCCTGCACCTTGGAAACCAAACACTTTCTTTGCAGGTTGTAAGCATTTGACCAAAAACTCAAGCGCTTAGAAAAGTGGCTGGGGACAAAACTAACGCACAAGTGTGTCTGTGCCTAGTTATTAATTAATTGATTAATTAATTTACTTTTAAGAACATTTGTGTTCTCTGGGAGTGGACACTAGGTTTAGCACCTCAGTGGGCCCCTCAATGATAACCCAGCTTGGGGACCCATTCTGTAGCTGCTGGACTTTGCTCTAAGAGTTCTGTGCACTCGCCAGAGTGAGAAATTCTGGTCAAAAGAAAAACAAAAGTTTACAACCATGCAACCTCGAAACCAGAGCTCTTCTCAGTCTAAGTTTCACAGATTTACAATTAAAAAGACTATTGGAACTTTGGCACTGCTGTGGACTTTCACACCGCAGAACTTCCCAGAATAATTTTTTTTCTATTTTAGGAAATTGGCTCTTATATTGTACTAGGCCAGAGAAAACACTTTGGGCCTGAGTATTGTATTATGCTATTTTATTAGGGAAGACAAAATTAATTATCTTTCAATTCTTTTTCAATTGACAAGGGGAAAATAGCTACTAAATTTCAGTATTGGTATATGATTAAAATAAAGCAGAGAAGAGTGGTATATGTAAAAAGAGTAAATGGCTAAAATAAAATAGTTGAATTAAAATATTATTATGGGTTAAGGGTTTTGCTTCCTTAATTATCTTCTATTTGCTTTTGTGTGTGTGTTTTTGCCTGAGTTCCTAGATGCATATTTCAGGGAGAGAAGAATGTGAGATTTAGGTTAAAAACAAGGCCAGGAAATGCCAGGGTTAAGTGTGGTGGTACACGCCTGGAATCCCAGTACTTAGGGTGAGGCAGGAGGATTGTGAGTTTGAGGCCAGCCTGGGCTACATAGCGAGTGCAAGGCAACTGGACCGTATAACAAGACTTAGTCTCAACAAACAAACTCAACACTAATGCAAAACAAAAGCGAAAACAAGCTGCCAATAACCGGAGGGGACTTCATGAATAAGCCTCAAGGGGTAGTTGTGCAATTATTTTCTATCAGTGACGCTGATCTTCACTGGAACTTTTTTTTCTACCCAGAGGAACCCACAGTGCTTGTCCAGTGAAACTTTACTTATCAAGGAGGTATCTACCTCACATCTCATCTATCTGCTGCCAGGTTTAGTGGTGGCAGAGGAGAAAGGAGAAAGATGTGGATTGCAAGGGGCTGCTGAAAATAAGTGTATGGTTGGTAGTGGAATTTCACTGCTATTAGTAAAGGAATCAGGGAAATCATAAAAAGGTTAAGAGTTAAAAACTCATCTGGGTCCTTTTAGTGGTCTGGACCTGAACTGATGGTAGTGTGAATTGGAACTAATATTAGAGTCACAGAAACAGTCTGTGGAGTTCAGATGCCTGTTGAGAAAGACAGGGAAACTAACAGCAGGTTATGTGTTCTGCTCAAGCTCAGGGAGCTTTCATCAAGAAACACTACATTCTGGACCATAAAACACACTTTAACACATTTATGGTACAGAAATCCTACACCATGTGACCTTAGATCATAAAGGAATTAAGTTAGAGGTCAATAACAGAAAGATAGATGTAAAATCTTCACATTCTTTGTGATTAAATGACATAATTTTAATGAAGTCTCCAGAGAGACTAAAAAAAAATTTCGAACTAAATGAAGATATTAATACAACTTACACAATGAAAGCAGTTCTCAGAGGGAAATTTATAGTATTGAATGAATGTATTAGAAAAAATGATCAGAAATCAATCCTCTAAGCTTGCATCTCAGGAAAAGAAGAGCAAATTTCATTCAAAGTGAGCAGATGGAAATAAATAAAAATTACAGCAGTGAAGGATGAAATTAAAGATAGGAATTCCATTAAAAATCAGTGGAGTCAAAGCAGATTCTTTTCTTAAAAAATCAATGAAAGAGAGAGAAAGAGAGAGGTTGTGAATTACTACTATCAGAAACAAAAGAGGAGACATTACTACAGATCTCATAGACACCGATAGGATAATGAAGGAAAGTTATGAACAACCCTTTGCCTACCAATTTGATAACCTAGGTAAAATCGATGAAGTCTTTGAAAGATACCATCTGCCAAAACTAATACCAGAAGAAATAGATAATCTGAATAGGCCTGTATTTATTGAAAATTGGAGTAAATGATTTATAACCTTCTCAAGCAAAAAGCACTAGGCCCAGATGGGTTCACTAGTGAATTCTACCAAACATCTGAGGAAGAAATTATATCTAATCTTTATAGTCCCTTTTAGAAGACAAAAATAGAGGTAATATCTTTGAATTCATTCCAGTATTACCCTAGTGCAGTATTACCCTAGTACCAAAATCAAAGATACCATAAGAAAACTTCAGATCAATATCGCTCATGAATGTAGATGCAGAAATCCTCAATAAAATGCTTACAAATTGAATTCAACAAAGTAGTAAAAGAATTATGCAGCACAGTCAAGTGGAATTTATTCCAGGTAAACAAGACTGGTTTAACATTCAAAAACCAATTATTACAATCCACATTAACAAACTAACGAAGAAAAATTGTATGAGCACATCAATAGATGCAGAAAAATCACTTGATAAATCTAAATAATGATTCATGGTAAAAAGCCTCAATAAACTAGGAATAATGGAAGTTTCTCTACTTGATAAACATATTCAAAAAAACTTTTTAGGTATCATCTACTCAAAGGTGAGAAACTTGAAATTTTCTCACTAAAATAAGATCAGGAACAAAGCAGAGGTTTTCTTTCTTTCTTTCTTTCTTTCTTTCTTTCTTTCTTTCTTTCTTCTTTCTTTTTCTTTTTTGTCTTTTTGAGACAGGATTTCGCTATGCAGTTCGCTATGAACTCATTATGTAGCTCAGGCTGGCATCAAATCTGCAGCAGTTCTCCTGTCTCAGCCTGCCAAGTGCAGGGATTGTAGGTGTGTGTCACCATGCCTGGCTACCTTTCTTTCTTTTTTGAGGCAGGTTCTCATCACCTTTCCCTGGCTGAACTTGAACTCCCAATTCTCCCATCTCAGCCTCCTGAGTGGCTGGACTTACAGGCATGTGCCACTGTGCCTTGCTCAGCACTACTTTTCAACATGATACTGAAAATCTTGTTTAATGAAATAAGATTAGAAAAGGAAATAAAAGATATATCGATTGGGAAAGAGTAAACAAAATCTTGTTTGCAGATGATGTGATTCCCTATGTAGAAAATCTAAGTGAATTGATTAAACTCTCCTATTTTTGAAATAATCCATTATAGCAAGGTTACAGGATACAAAATTAACATGCAAAAAATAATTGCTTTCCTATACACCATCTATGAAGAGTGGAATTCAAAATTAAAAGTACATTACCATTTAAATTAGCAACCCCCAGAGTGAAGTGCTTAGGTATAAATCTAACAAAACATATACAAGATCTGTATGAGGAAAATTACAAAACTCCGATGAAAGATAGTAGGAAAAACTAAAAAAGTGGTGATACATTCCATGTGCATGACAAGGGAGTCTCAGTTTTGTCAAGGAGTTGCTCCTCCAACTTGATCTATAGATTCATCATATTACCAATCAGATGCCCCACAGGTTATTTTATGAATACAAACCAATTCTAAAGTTTACATGAAGAAACAAAAAGACTCAGAGTAGACAACCCAATATTGGAGCAGCAACACCAAATCAGAAGACTGATAGGACTAGACCCCAAGACTTAGTATGAATTTACGATAATTAAGACAGTATAGTTTCAGCAGAAGGATGGAGAAATAAACAAAAAGAAGAGGATTGAGAGCCCATAAATAGATTTGCATAAATACAGGGGGCTGATCTTTGACAAAGAAGCAAAGGCTTATTTTTAACAAAGGAGAAAAGACAGTGTTTTCAACAAAAGGTGTTGGAACAATTGGACATCCACATTAGGAAAAATAAGGGATCTAAACAGAGACTTTACACTATTCACAAAAATTGACTATAGATCTAATGTAAAATGCAAAACTATAAAACCTCTAGAAGATAACAGAGGAGAAAATTTAGAGAATCTTGGATATGGCAATGACTTTTCTAGCTGCAACATCAAAGGCATGATCCATGAATGAAATGACTGATAAGCTGGATTTAATTAAATGGATAAACTTCTGTCCTGCAAAAACAAAGTCAGAGAATGACAAGACAAACCACAAGCCTGGGAGAAAATATTTGCCCAAACTCATGGAATATACGGCCCCAAAAGTGAGTAAATTCATCAACTGTAACGGACACACTACTGTGGTGTGGCAGGTCCATCATGGGGCTCAAGGAGCGAATCAGAATTACTCTCTGCTGAATTTTGCTATGAACCTAAAGGTGCTCTAAAAAACATCGCATTTATCATTTACTAGAAAAAGAAGAGGAGAGAAGTGTTTTCAGAGCAGTCTAGTGAACTATCCAGAACCTCACAACTCATCTGGGGGCAGGACCGGAATTCTGGTCTCTAGGGTTTCCACAAAGCTTAGAAAGAAAGGCTGTTCTATGGGTCATGGCCTGTGAGTTGAGGAAAGTGCCCAACACAGTTGGACAAGGATACCACAGTGATGGCAAGGGAAACGTGATTGTTACTCTTAAGGCTTGGACTTCCTGGAAATTTACTTATGAGAACTAGCTCATAGCCGACTGAAAAGAAGTACGTATGTGGATGTATGTGTATGTGTGCATGTGTGTGTGTAAACGTGTGTATTTATGTATGCATGTGTGTACATGTTCTTGTGCACGGGGAGGCAGTTTTATATTTGTGAGTTAAAGTTAGTTACAGAAGTCTGAGAACGCTGTCACCTTGCTGTGTACCAGGGGATAGATCTGGAGATGCCATATGTCCTGTCATTGCCTGCTGTAACAGAACTGGAAAGAAAGTCCCCACTGTGGCCGTCTAGGTTGTGGAAAGTTCTCATCTGTCCTCTGTGCCCAGTGCAGACCCAACAAGTCCACCAGGCCAGCTGCACACTTTGGAATCTACAGAGGTGCCCCTCGTGTGAGCACAATCAGAGGTCTATCATTATTCTCTTGCAAGCACGTCCTCTCTGCTCACTGCCTTCATCTGAAGCACCACAGAGCCCGGAATTTCCCACAGTTTGTGTGCAGTGTTTGTGGGCGGGGATCGCTGGACCCCTGCAGAGTTCTTCTTGGCCAGCACGATTTACTTCTGCCTCATCTGGGTTCCAGACTGAATCCAGCTTTGCAGGCATCAGTGCCCAGTTCCATTCCACCTTCCATGCTTGTGTAAACCAATCTGTTCTCGGGATCAAAGCCGGATGGAAAATGGCAAATCCACGGAGACACAGAGGTCAGGGGATGCTGCATTCTGGGGCAGGTCAAGCTATCTTCGACTTGAAATTGGATTCTCTGAAAGAATCTACATGTAAAAACTTTAAATGCTTTTATTTACACGTGGTCTTATTATTGAAACTCTGTTTTGGGCCTGTGGGCAGGGTTTACTTATTAAGAATGTGGCAGTTCTATGGATACTTGTTCCATTAGAGAATGCGAATGTATTTTTGAAAAAAAATTTTTTTTAAGGCAAATGCTGGTGTGCGTGTGTGTGTATGTGTGTGTGGGGGTGTGTGGGAAAGACTGTTTAAAGAATAGCTTTAAAAAAATAAAGAATAGCTTTTTAGAAGCAACATGGTCATCATTAAAACGCAAGCAGTGGTAAGCAGAAGCAGAGATGTTTGTGGGGGTCCTGCCCTCTATCCCCCTGGTTTCCCCCAAGGTTGTCTGTCTGTGGAGCATGCCAGGAGCCTCAGCTCCTGGCTGCTGGCTGCCTCCAGTCTGCACAAGAATGGTCTTTGCAGATAGGCTGGGGGTTGTCATGGCAGCAGCTGCCTGCACCTCCTAGGTTACCCCATGAATGCCAGGCGGTCTCCCCAGAGCATGATCCGTGCAGACTGTGGGGGAGGAAAGGTCACTGTGCCAATGCAGGCAGATATCTGGGTCGTTTCAGAGCCCCGTGCACATTGTCTTCGTGTGACTCTCCTTTTAGAGGGTGGCTACTGCTCCAGGATGAAATCGACCCTCAGAGGGAAGAGGCCAGGAAAGATCAAATTGTGGCAGTGAGATGAGGAGAGAAGCTAAGAAAAGTCAGCAGGGTAGAATGCTTGGATGAGCCTCTGCGGTCAGGAGAAAGCCGGGTGGGCCCCTGGGGACAGCCTATTGTGTCCCAGTCTAGGTGAGATCCTTGTGGATGAAGACAGGACCCTTGACTTCCTGTTCTCATTTGGTGACCCTCCTAGGGGTATGTGAGGACAGGATTTTTATTGATGGTGGAGTGGGTGTAAACAGACCAAATCATCAGACTTTCTGAAAAAGTGGGGACACATTAGGTTATACACGATGGTGGCGTAGTGACAGACTGAGACTGTCATTGTGATACCCCAAGGTGAGACTTTCCAGAGGGTGAAGAACTGGGTATTTGAAGAAAAAACCCCACAAAAATACTTTGGTAATTGCGCTGGGAAAGTCAGTTGTTTATGCTCCATTTCTGCTTTAGTATTATTATTTGAATTTCTACAGGGGTGGGTCACCCTGATGCTTAGTGGACCCTATGGGTCTTGAGTAGCCATCACTGCAGACTCCACCAGGTATTCTGCAGGGTCAGGGGTACTGGCTAAGGTAAGCTTAGACACAGAGTCCTCAGCAGTCCATTTCATCGGTCCATTGTCCACTGGGCAAGAACTAGACCCTGCTCACTCAGAGTGGCCTCAGCAGGTGGGTATGATTGACACCCATGGCCTGCTTGAGGCTGGGGAGGGAGGGCATCACTCGTACCCACTCCCAGAGGCAGTAATGCTGAGAGACGATGCCAGGATGGATCCTGCTATGGCCGGATCTGAGGACAGTTTTCCTTCCCTCCTTCCCTCCGCTGAGGACAACGTCTGAAGACCCAGAGGCTCAGCTTACGCACGGCTGGCTGGAATCCAGCTCTGTAACTCCCCACATTGATCATTTCTCCTGCTTGTGTTCAGTGGTAGCAGACCTAACACTGATACACGCTGTAAAGACACTCAGCCCAGACCAGGGGTCTGCATCACCAAGAATCGGACCTTATGCTCCTGGGATATCTTGCTCCTTTGGATGAGCATTGTATGGTTTCTATTAAAATTTTAGAAACAATGATGAATCTCATGGTTATTTCACTAGTGTTTGTTGGTAGCAGGTATTTACATTGCCTGAGAAAAGCAGCCCTTCTTATTTTTTATAAAGATTGGCCAAGGTGACAGCACAGCATTTATGATCGGTGTTAATACAATGGGTACTGAGCCTTAATCTTGAGATGGCCAATTATGCTTTGACAGAGAGAGCATTTCATTTGAAAGTGAGATCTCTGTGGTCCTGATTCTCTGGGCAACCACAGTACACAGTAGGATTCATGTCTAGGATATAGCGTCTTTACAGATACATGCTCATTAGCGATAAACTTCCAGCACTGAATCACGTGATCACCCCGATGAACTCTTCTTGTGTGTTTTGAAAGTATTTTGCTTTCCTTCTCTAGTACTCTATTTGAATTAGGTGGATGCAGGAAGCTTTCTTTTGCCAAGGCAATGAGGCCAAGTAAAAGTTTGGCTCCTTTTACATTTTATTTAAGTTTTATGGTGTTGCATTTTGAGATTTGTTTCCTCCCACTTTGTTTTATTGCTCTTCCATGAGGGTGAAAGGTCCCAAGCTTTTGTAGTCTGCTTTGAAGACAGCCTCTTCAATTTACTTTTAGACATGAGACCAAATTCACCATTTATCTGCAACAACACACAAAGATTCATTACAAAATATTTTCTTTCCTGCCTAATTTCCAGGAAAATGCCCATAAGAGAACTTGATATGTTTTTCAATCGAACTAATAAAGAACTGAACTTGGCCAACTATGTCTGGCATTAGAAATGCTTTCTTAGAACGTGAGCTCAAGTTAGTGACACTAACGCATGTCATTTAGCATTGACTTATCCAAAATGCTCACTGTCTGGGTCCCATCCATCCAGTGCTTCTGTAGTTCCAGTCATTACCTTGTGCTTCCCAGAATGCATCGCGTCAACCAACAGCCCTTTGCCGCCCTTCTCTTCCCGGGGAGCTCTTTGTGGCGAACCTCCTGGGTTTCCAAGAGAAACATTCAGTTCCTTATTCGCACATTAGACTTCTAGCTGAGTGGCTAGAGAGGCTGAGCGGTGTCATCACATGTGCATGGTGGTCCAAGAGCCATCTTTCCCACGTCCATCAATGGTGAGCTGTAGGCCAGAGGAAACTGGCAAGGAAACAGACATTTCAGCGGCCTCCTTAGATCTCTTTCCAAGAGAGGGAAAGACAGAGGCCACAGTGGGGAGGGGACGAGGCTGGTTTGTATATTACAAGACCAGTGGGCCCATGGAGCAGGAGAGCGGGAGAAGGAAGCCTCCTTCCTGTGAGCCACACCAGAGGACTGGCTTTCCAAGGCTTGTGAAGCAGGCACCCCTTTATCAAAAGATGCTTTCTGTTTTCTCAGGACAGACCTATGAGTGGCTCCAATAAATTTATACCGGAAAAGAGTGCCATTCTTTCATGCCTCTTAGGAGTCTCTTAGGAGTACAGTACAATTCCCAGTAGTACTATTAGTACTAGTAAGCACTCAATGATTAATACTACTAAATAATATAGTACAGGGGTTGGGGATGAGCTTTTCCTGCAAAGAGCTAGCTAGTAAATATTTCAGTCTTTGCCGGCCATATGTTCCTTGCTGCAATTACTCAGCTCTACTCGTGGAGGTTGAAAGCAGCCACGGGCAAAACATAAATAAACAGGTCTGGCTGTGCTCCAGGAAGGCTCCATTTGTGGGCACTGAAATTTAAATTTCATGTGATTTTCACATGTCACAAGATAGTCTTTGTTTTCGCCCCAACTATTTATAAATGGAAACATCAGTCTTAGGTCACAAGTGGTGTAATAACAGGCAGCAGGCCAGTTTCTAGTTTGCCAAACTTTTTTTTTTGGTAGTAAAAAGAGCCCCTGGCTTATAGGTTTGTGACATGGATTTGAGACCATGAGCAATGATTTTCTGGTCTTATAACCTTGGGGAAATTACTTACTTTGCCCAAACTCTAGTTTTCCATCTATAACCATGTAAATTATAATACTCAGCTTCCCATGTGGGTTAGAATTAAATGAGATGTCTTGTATGGGTGCTTGAAATTTACCATACAATGTCGGGTGCAATATTGTTTTGTTATTATTGTGCAACCCCCGGTAGAATTTTGGCTTCTAGGTGAACACGCTATCCAAAAACCTCCAAGACATTCAGGGCAGAAATACTGGAAAGAAATATGTTTCATTCAATTTTAAATCAAAGGATAACATTTTCTTAAATATATGTTGGCCATAAAGTCTAAGAACAAGATAATATTATTTGGCTGTACTGTAACGTAGTATCATACATTACATTTTTGTTGCCTTTGTTTTTCAACTTTGTAGCCACCCATTGAAAGGAAATCATCCTAGCAGAAAGCCTTTGCCATGAATGTGGGGTGTTTCAAGGGCAGTCACCCTCCTGCTCCTGTCGAATCACACAGAGAATCACCCAGTTCAAGGACAGAAAGACTGGAAAGTCGGCAAGCTCTTTTAGAAGTGACTGACTATTGTGTGTCTTCTCAGTTCATGAAATGACCTCCCCTTCTCCCACTGCGGTCCTGGAGTTCCCACCACATTCTCACACTCTCTATCTCTGTCTACCTGTTCCTGCTTCTGTCAACAGTTTTTGAATATTCCAACAATAGTGGTTTACATCTAAATTAAAAAAAAAAACAAAACAGGGATGGGGGAAAGCAAGAAACTGGAATGATTCAAAAATGTAGGAGAGAAAAGTATAAGAATGTGGCTCTGGAGACTTAAAAATTTAGACTTAAATGAAGTCAGAAATAAACGTGTCAGGGTCCTAGTTTGGTTACACCTGTAAGACAAGCTTGTGCTTAAGAAATAGGTTGACATTTTTAGAGGCCACAGCTGGATTTTTCTTAGGGAAACGATGATACTGAATTGGATCCGTAGGTTTGGAACCAGACAGCAAGGGAAAGAGAAGAGAGGGATGGGGACGAAGGGAACAGGGAAAGAGCACACTGGGCTCGGTGGATGAAGCAGGGCTGTGTGGGGACAGCCGTGCTGGAACACCACGTGTAGAACAAATGTTAAAGGACAGGGCAGACTTTACAGACAAGTGGGATAGTGCAAAAGAGGATGGTTTGCCTGGGGGGCAGCCGAAAACACAAGTGATTTTCCTAATTTGGAGAAGCTGATTTCAGGTGCTCTTCCCATTGGACGGCAGATTGGGTGGGCGGAAGTGAGACACTGAGGACTTCCCAGTCCCCAGGAGGTCACCCTTCCGGCTCCACCTGCCCTTGGCTCTAGGGGTACTTTGCTTGGTCACCCTGGTGTCCCCTGAGACAAATGGACCTGTAGTTCAAGGTTCTTATCTAACTTGCAAATCCTGCCAGGCTTTAGGGAAAATTGACTCAACTGTACCAACCGAACAGACTGAAATATCTCCTCGAGAGTGACCTCACTGGTGGTTATGGGCATTGCCCCATTCTGATCAGCTGATTTATTTTCATAGCACTTGTTTTGCTAATGGAGTGAGTGCAGAAATGAGGACTGGCTGGGTCTTGGGACTAGAAAGGGTAGAAACTGTGGGGTCAATTTTGTTGAGCTGTCTTAATGCAAAAAAACCCCATTCCCTACTTACTGCTTAGAAAATTCAGTCTGAAACGAACTTCTTTCAGTTCCCAATTTTAACAGTTGACACAAAATACACTGTTAAACCGTGTTCTGGGTAACTGTAGAAAAATAGACATGTTTGAGAGGAACATTCTAATAAAAGGTTCTCCAGGAGCATCCTCCGTTAAAGATTCGGAGCTTGCATTACAAAAATGAGAGATTTGGTTCCAGTTCTGTCTCCAGTGACAACAGCAGCAGGACAGCAGGTGCCCTGTCGCGGACACAGAACTGGCATCGTGCCAGATCTCATCAGGGTCTTGGTTTGCTTTGCTCAAGGGCAGGCAAGGAGCCATCAGGCCCCAGGCTGCAGTTCCAGTACAACCACGGCAAGTGTCTGTCCTTTGAGCCTTAGTGATGGGTTTTAAAAGGCCCAGTGGGTCTTCAAGAGAGAACGAAGCAGGCATTTTGTGACCCCTACTCCGTCTTGCTTGGTGCCACAGGGCAGGGTGCCCTTCCTAAGGCTATCAGAAGGTCAGGCTGCGGCAAGTGTATTGGGCTCCCTCCTCCTCGACTACTTCCTCCTAGAGCGTACAGGATGAACGAACACATGACTCAACAGATACATAACCGATGCCAAAAAATGAAATGCTGAAAACAGGAAAGGGCTACGGCCAACAGCTTGAGTTTCCAAAGAACCAGTGCCAAGAAGTGGGTGCCCTGATGCCAGGTCTCTGCAGCGAAAGAGACCCCCAGTGTTCAGCAGAGGAGCCGCTCTCTTTAGCGCTGGGCTGTCTTTTCAGTGACAGGGTCCCTGACTGAGGCCCACGTAGCCTGGTTGGAGAAGGCGAGGGAGACGCCAAGGGACGGCTAGCTGACGGCTAGCTGGTCTCTTCCACCTCCAGGGCTCAAGGCTTCAACTGAGCACAGCTGTAGGAGCTGAAAATAGACTTGAATCCGTTCAATGAATATTCATGATGGGTCGCTGTGTTAAAGAACAAACAGTTTATAAATGCAAAATTAATGTGAAAGATTTGTCACAGTGCAAAATCTCCACCTGCCCCTGAGGTTTTTGTCTAAGATTCTCTTTCTTTTCTTATTTGTTTTTTCGTTTTGAAGTTTAGATTTTCAGTACAAAGTACTCTTCTTCCCTTTCCTCTTTCTTTTTTCCTTCCTTCCTTCCTTCCTTCCTCCTTCCTTTTTTCCTTCCTTCCTCTTTGCACATTAAGATGAATTAAGGCTACCATTTTTTGTTTGTTCTCTTTTGATCAAGAGACACTTTGGATTTGATTTTTAAATAATGGCACACTTTAGAGAGACGCTTAGACAGTCACCAAGATGGTTGATCTAATCTTTGAACACTGAACTCTGGTGATTTGAAACTTAAAAAAAAAAGAAGAAGAAGAAGAAGAAAAGAAGAAGAACAAGAAAAAAAAATCCCACTTCAAGAAATGCTGATGAGTAGGTCCCCAGGGACAGACGAGATCTCTTCCTCAGAGTGCCAGGTGGAGTCAGCATTTGAGAGGTCAGTGAGTACAATGTGTCATCTGTGACATGCCTTCCTGAATTTCATGGCCTTAGACCCAGACCATCTTTTGCTAACTTACCGCATCTCCTTTTAAGTCTGCGGTTTCTCATGCTTGCAGGGTGGGACAGCTGGAGAAACAGTGGTTTTGCAGAAAATTCTCCTAAATGCTTGTATTCTAAAGGGCAAAAGCTCACAGGAAGAGCATCAGGGTGACATTGGTGACATCCCAGAGAGTGTCCTGTTCCTGGCATTCTCCCCAGGCAAGTCAGCCAGGCCCTTGTCATCTTAAAAAAAAAATAACTCCCATTTTGTAAACATGTCACAGTATGTCAGCGTGTTGGTGGTAGGTCTTGCCATCTGCTAGACCTCTCGACTGCCACCAGACCTATGGCTTATTAGATTTAACAAAAGGGTCAGCGGGGGACACAGCAGTACCCTAAGGGCTTCCAGGCAGGGACCCAGAACAAAGGCCATGCCTTAAATAATGTGGACAAACGCAGACCTCAAAACAGAAATGCCTACTGTATGCTGGGAATCTTTTTGTTCTTCTTCTTCTTATTTCTAAAGTTGTATCTCTAAAATTACATGAATGAAACCTCTATGTACATTATTTAGAAGTTCTGTTCTACAGTACTTTTGTACATGCTGGGTTTTACTTCTAATTGCCAAAAGAAAATAATTACATAAGGCAGATCTATGTACAGTGGTTTGTCTTACGCGCACCTGGGTCTGTCGCCTGCTGTGCCGTGCGGGGGGTGGGGGAGCACCTCACTCTGCGGTTGATAAAATGTGTTGGGATCTAAAAACAGAGGTCACGCTACTGCTTACTTCGTGATGAATAGGCACCAGAGACCTTCCTTGTCACACCCCCCGGTGAATCTTTCACACGCTCTTTTGGGTGATCTCGGATTGTACAAACAACATGCAGGTGAAAGTAGTTGCTATCCTTAGAAGTTAAAAGTTGGTATTTTTTTGGGAGGAGACCAGGCTTGAGCCACTAAAGAGGGCACGTAGCATTTTGGACCCAATCCACGTCTACCTTGTCAAGCTGAACAGCTGAGAGAGGGCAGGTAGATATTTTACACCTTGAAAATTTGTTTTCTGGCAACGCCAAAATCAAATATAAGGAAATAAAGCAGAAGTACGAGAGACAGACAAGAAAGAAGATGAGAGAAGGGGGAGGCGCTGGCAGGACGCGCCCTCGGGGGTCTACACTTTGGATTCACTCTCCAGGTTGGCCACATCGCCGTTCCTCTCTGTCTGCTCCTCGGGGCTCTTGTCTTCCTCCTCCGTCTCCAGTTCTGCGTGCTGGTTGAGCTTGCTGGACACAGACCAGCTGAGGGGCAGCTCTGCCCTGCTGGCCAGCTCGGCCAGCTCTTTGGCACTAAGGGACGGGGTGCTGGTCTCGTAGGTCTCGTGGAAGCTGTTGTAGTCGACCTCGTAGAACCCGTCCTCCAGCGTCAAGACCGGAGTGAAGCGGTATCCCCAGAGGATCTCGCTGGTGATGTAGGAGCTCCGCGCCTGGCACGTCATCCCTGCAGAGAGGAGAGGAGGACCGCGTGAGTGAGCGTGGACCTTGCTGAGGGGACACGGCTGGCTGGAGGTGGTGGTGTTACACCTGCAGCTGTGCAGACCGGGGCCTGCACAGGGGGTTCCAGGGAGGGCGTCCCTCGTGTGCACCCATGCTCGCCTGCCTGGAGGCCTCGTGTTACAGGCAGCTGAGTTAGTTAGAAATATGACAGGCAGTCAGACAGGGCTGGGCCCTCGAAGGAGCCCGTGCAGAAGGCCAGAGACCTTGCAACCTTGGAGGAGGCAGACACCACCTGCCGTGGACCAGATCTCAAGACAAAAGGCAAAACAAATACAACCACACCCTTAGTATAGACAGCAGGGATGGATATTCTAAACAGGTATGGATCACCTTGAGGAAGCCAGGAGACCCCATCCCAACCCCCTCAGGAAGAGTCACTGCTCTTTAAGTGTGCCTGCTTGCTACGTGACTCGCTTCCCCATTTGTCCCCAGCTTGGTCCGTTTTACCTGAACAGTTAATCTTATTGGTTGACCACAGTTCTGTCCCACCTGATGTCCACCTTGCGAGTTCCCATTTCTCCCCCACCTTGGACCTGTCTCACTGTGTGGTTTTGCTCTGTAAAAGTCCTTGGAAAAGCCAGAGTCTTTGGCAACCCCCTTGAGACCCCTTGGGTCTCTCTTAGACGGAAGCTTTCTTTCTCTCAATAAATATATTCTGCTCATAACCTCCATTGTTCCTAAAATTCATTCTTTGATTTTAGAGAACATGAACTCATACCAGACATCTAGTAGGTTGGGATTTTCGTTCCCCTATATCAAGAGGACACTTGTGGGTCACAGCTACTGAATTTGCTTGGTGGGACTGGAAGAGGCAACTGGGGTGTCAGATCGGATCAGATTGGTCAAGTAACAAGTGCAGAAGGCGAAAAGGAATGGAATGGGAGATGCTACAGAAGACAAAACCATAGGAACCACAGAACCTGGATGCACAAGAGGATGCTACAGAAATCTCTGGACACGCAGTGGAGATGGACCGTGTTCTAAAATCATAACCTGCTGATACTTAGTAAACAATAAAAAGCTGGGGAGTTGTTTAGGTAAATATGACACAGACACAGTGATTACATGATTCCCATAAAGAAATGAGAAAGCTCAG
>RJWT010021931.1:0-17388 GCA_004365215.1 Cuniculus paca
GATACTTTGGAAAATATATTGCAGTATTTCTATTGCTGAGACACTTAAAAATTGATTAATTTTACGATTTTTCCACTAATTTTATGTGATGTTCTATGGACATACAATGATGCATTTGGTTCAGTCAACCATTATTTTCCCAGGACATTTGTTATGGTTTAGATCTGGAATGCCTCCCAGAAGCTTCAAGTGCGTGGACTGGATCACATAGTGCTAATGAATCTGCCAGCGAATGTGCTGTGAGAAGGAGCAGCCTGGTGGGGTGTGGCCGCTCACTGGAGCAGGACAAGGAAGGCTCCCTCTCAGGTCCTGCTTTCATTCTCTTTGCTTCTTGGCTGGAACCAGTCTGCCCTGCCATTTCTGTGTTGGAGCCAGGCAACTACAGACTGAAATCATAAACAAAAATAAACCTCTTCTCCATTAAGTTGTGGATGTTGGGTATTGCATCTGAGTAGGGGGAAAGTGACTCATGACAACATTAATATCATTATTATTTAGTGAACACTGAGAATATAGCAGTGACCAAAACAAAAATGCCTATCAGCTTGGAGACAACACAGAATTTTGTTGGGATGAAACAGATATATATATATTTTTCCTTTAGTATATATATATGATTAGTATATATAATAAATTCATTTATAGAGATATGAATATATACTTATAGAAGACCAAGTGGACCTCTCTCCTTGAATGCAGAACTATTACCTCTGTATTATTTAAATTGGGCACTATCTCCATGTACTGATATGCACAAAGGTGGCTATACTACCTCTGTCTCCCTTCAACTGGCTCTAAATGATGCAAATAAAGCTCGCTAAGGTACTGATAAGTAATCTTTAAGGCCATCTGACAATTTCCTGTTTCCTTACATTGTGTTCCCTGTAGAAGAGTTGACAGCAGCGGGATGGCAGAGCCAGTTAGCTCCAAGAATGTCAACTGGGTGCTAGCCTCAAAATAAAAGACCACGACTTCCCAGGGTACAAAAGTTTACATATCAGAAACTCAAGCAACAGCCTCCTAACTTCATTCATATGCTGTCCCAAGTCAAGTTATGCAGACAGGTCCTTTGTTCATATCTCTCCTTGCATTTTGCAAAGGTGCTTGCTCTCCACCTGGCTAGCTCAGCTCACCATCCTCACTGTCACTCATCGTTAAACCCCTCCCATCTTCATAAGATAATAAACGCTGGGAGAGGCCTTGGATCAGAGACTTCTGTCCATATATCTTCACTTGGATTGGATTTAGGACCCCTTGGTTGCCCATAACTTTGAATATGTCTTGGTGTCTTTACTGTCACCATGGGTTGCACTGAAGGTGGTAGATTGGAATTCCATTAACTTGCCAGGATTCCAATAGTGTTTCGATGGGATTACAAATATAACTTTCTGGATTGTGAAGAAAACTGGAAAAGGGATTATAATATTTGGATTACAATATATAATATTTGAATTACTATATATGTATATATATTAAAGTGGTAAATTCTGTCAAGGAAAATAGAGACTCAAAGTGATAATTCTATCTCTTCCTTTTTAACAAATATTATTTAATTGATTTTTCTGCCATATTGCTTTGGTATAAAAAAACAAATGAATGATGATGGCAGATACCCCTAATCTGTTTATTATTTCAATGTTTATACTGATTCCAGTGAGGGAAAAGAATTCTTGGGCTAGTGAAGATCAACGGGCAGCACTAAAGCTCCAGGATGAGCACCAAAACAAAGCAATCTTTAAAATGCTTTGTTCCAGATATCATGTTATCCTTAAAATGATATTGTTGGTAGTTCACAAAACTCCTATTTTATCTGGACAGTTAAAACATCAATGCTGCAAAAAGAAAGACTTGAGTTATCTATATGGAGAGTCATGACCTCTCTCTGAATTTCTAGAACTAAGTAAGTACAAATATTTAGAGCACTTTGCATGAGAGAAGGACAGAGGCACTTGATTAAGGGCCTTAAAATGCTACCACAGATCTGTATGGTACAGATTGTAACTCTCACAGGGAGCTTCCCCTGAGAAACTTGCCACCACATAATGACTACACACTGTGGGACAGAGAACAGAACATGGGGATTATTGGACCTTATACATCTTAACTGACTTAAAAGACCTAGTTATAGTTTATGGATCAAATAGGGAGATAAAAGAAGTCAGTCAGATGATAAATAGAGTGAGTCTCTGCTCAGGTTGGAATCACAATTAGCCTGGTAAGTTCATGGACCCAAATTGTGATTACTGTCTCAGCTTCTGAGTATTTGATTTTAGTAGACATATTTGACCATGGAGTAAATCCTCCACTCAGCTATTACAGTAGGAATGGCCCATTAAAATCTTGATACTTCCTCCTCCTTAGCAAGTTAGTGAAGCTGAAATGGCACCACATATCTGGGGAATTGCAGATTAGCAACACCACCAAAGAGAGAAGATTTATATACCTAGTTATCTTGGCTTTGCCTGTGCTGAAGATGGAGAGATCGTATATTATCAGGTTCTTAATCAGGTACTAACTCCAAAGGTAGCTGCTGTTCTAGATATGCTATCATTTCCCAAGTAAATCAGTCCAGGACCTTAGAATGTACTATGCATATAATTGACCTGAAACTTCCTTTCCATTGTAACATTGTAGCAAAGGCCATATGACATAAAGCAGATTGCTTTTACCTAACAACGTCAATAGCATAGCTTCACAGTTTGGCCTCAGGGCTCTATTAATTGCCCTGATCTCTACTATAATGCATATATCTTGATCATTTTGATACAGGGGAATGAAACTTCTAGCCCACTATGTCTGGTATGAGTTCATGTTCTCTAAAATTGAAGAATGAATTTTAGGAACAACGGAGGTTAAGAGCAGAATACATTTATTGGGAGAAAGAAAGAAAGCTTCTGTCAGAGAGACAGAAGGGGTCCCGAGTGGGTTGCCAGAGACTCTGTCATTTTAGGGACTTTTTATAGAGTAGATGGGTCCAAGGTGGGGAAGAATGGGAATTCCTAAGGTGGGCATAAGGTGGGACAGAACTGTGGTTAACCGATAAGGTTAATTGCTCAGGTGAAATTGATTAAGTCCCGGACAAATGGGGAAGCGAGTCACGTAGCCAGTGAGCATGTTTAAGGAGCAGCGACTCTTTCCCTAGGGGGTCGAGACAGGTGACTCCTGGCTTCCTCAGGGAGCTACAGACCCATTTAGAATATCAGTCCTCAGGAAGTGGGTGCATCTGTTTGATCTGTTGTCCCAGGTCCGGCCCACAGCAGGAGGTGTTTCTCTCCTTTACAGTTACAAGGTATCTACATTTTTGCATTGGCTCCTTGGAGGGCCTGGCCCTGTCTGATTGCCTATAATAATTCTAGCTATCTCAGCTTCCTGTAACAATTTGATATTAGAAAATCACATTGCTTAGCACATTTTTGATGCTTGGATTTTTAAAATGTCATTTAAGGACATCAGAAGTATACTAGGAAAATTCTGGGTCTCATTTTCAGTGAAACTTTCTGAGTATAGGCATCCTAATAGTACCATAATATTCCCATCAGTGGAAAAGACAAGCTGTGTTACCTTGCACACCTATCAATACAAAAGAAACACAATATGTTATGAGTCCTTTTCACTTGAAAAACCTTTTTACATATTTCTGTATGCTATCATGATACATGCACTGAATAATATAATGCATACATTGCCATGCTCATCTGCTTTCTTCCTCTTATGTGAGCCACTGCATCTAATGATGCACAAAGTTTTGGTGATAAATGTAGCTGTTAGATGGAGTTTTTATGAGACCTAGTAGGAGAATCCCAGTCTAGGATGTTAGAGTAAATCTATGCCTGCTTCTGAAGGTACTTGTTTCTTTTCTGATAACAGTTCATCATTTGCTAGAAAACTCCCGTATGAAATGAATACCTGGTCGGGAACATCAAGTGACAGCAGGATTCAAGTTACTCATTAGAAACAGTGTTATCTGACCCCATAAGCCATGAAGCTAAGTACTCAAAACCATAATTTAATACACTGAAATGATGTATAACAAATCACAAGGAAGTTGCATGGGCAGATGAACCAGATTCCTTGGACAATAATTTGTATGTTATGTCTTTTATCCTAATATTTACCTATTTCTCATGATATTTCTTAATGGTCAATCAACTAGAAAGTAAAAACTTCAAACTTGGTTTTCAGAGGATTGTACATAATTTTCTGGTACCAGAATTTCAGGTCACTTAGTTTTGTTCCTGAACAAAAGTGGCAATTGGAAATTCCCCCAAATGGGCAGAACTTCAAGCAGCACATTTAATAATTTTTTTTTGGTCTTTTTGAGACAAGGTTTTGCTATACAGCTCAGACTGACTTGAACTCACAGCAATCCTCCTGCCTCAGCCTTCTGAGTGCTGGGATTACAGGCATGTGCCACCATGGCTGGCTTCTATTTTTGACTTTTTACTTTGGCTTAATGGAAAAACAGTTAGAAATTGCACTGATTCCTGGACAATTACTCCTTATTTGGAGCTGTGCAATCAGAGATTTGAACAGTACCGGACTGTCAGATGGTGATAAGGGTGTATCAGAAAAGTAAAACAGGTAAACTTCTTGGAATAAGCACAGAGTATAAAGGTTTTCTCCTTTTTTTAATCATATGTATGCCTTTGTTTTCATGGTGGCAAAATCATGCTTTTGAAGATAATCAGTATCTTTCTTCAGTGTATGTAGAACATCCATGTACAAACTGACCAGAGGCTCCAGACTGAAGGACATGTATAGATTCAATAATGTGGACTTCTCTCATGAAAGCTGATTTAGCTACTACTGTTGCAATAAAGACCAATAACGAACTACCAGTATGGTATCAGCTTTACTCCAGTAGACCTCTTGTCTCCTGGAAAAGACAACAGTTACTGACACAGGAAGAAAAATGATTCCAGAAGAGAAGAAAGTTGAACATAGTTTCTCCCAATTAGTTCTGGATTATTTACAATTAGTTTTCTGAATTGATTAAATTTAAAAACATTTATTCAATTTGCAAAGGAGACACTAGATACCCGTAGGAAGCAGTGGTAGAATGGTTCCATCATAGCTTAGCAAATCGGCTTTTAAAAAGTATTTCTGGGGGGAAGCCTTGGCTGTAGACCTGGCATGAGCTGAATGTGCACACAGCTATCTCCACCTAGCCCTGCACAACGAGACCTCACAAGCAACCTGGTAGGGCCCTGCCAAGCCTCCCCAAACAACCAGGGAGATTTGGGATCCTGCCTAGGACCTGTCAAGTGACCCTAAGCAGCAGAGCAACCTCAGCAGTAGGCCTGGCAAGAACTGAAGGCGTGCACACTGAATTTCACCCACCTGAGCAGCCTCAGGCCCTCACGTGCAACATTGTGGGTCCCGCCCAGCAACCTCAACCAGAGAACCTTGGCATACAAAGTGGGGAGTGCTGAAGGTCCGTATAGCATACTTCCCCAACTTACAGAGCATTCAAGTGACCCTAGGGATCTGGTAACCCTGCCTAATGACCCTCTCTCAACTGGGGAAACACTCTGCAGTGAAGACAGCCATCCTCAACCCAGGAAACAACTGAAACTTTGCACTCAGCTGCCACAAGAGAATACAGGAAAAAGACAAAACAAAAGGGCAAAATGTAATCTAACACATCCAGTTCATCCCAAACAAGCCTAAGAGACATGGACATAGAAGAAAGTATAAACCATACACCTAAAACTTCTAAAATGATAGAAACTGAAGTAAAGAATCAACTCCATGAAGCTGCAAAAGAGCTCAGATTAGAAACAATCTCCCAGGTAAAACAAGAAATGATAAATGTAATGAAAGAAAGGCTGAACACATCTAAAGAAGACATAGTTTAAAAAAATAGAGGAGCACTGCAAAAGGATGGAAACCTTGAATGAACAATACAAGAAAGATATAGAATGCATGAAACAGAGTCAAAGAGATATCCAGGAAATGAAGAATTCCATCAAAAGCTGGCAATGACACCTCAATGAAGGCAAAGATAGACTTGCAGACCTTGAAGACAAGATGGCAGCTAGTGAACAAGAAAGATTTTTTAAACATAACAAGGAATCAGGAAATAACAATTCAACAGTTACAAGATGATGCAAAGAAAAACAATATAAGATTGATAGGTGTCAACAAAAAAAGAGACAATGCAAATGATATAAAAAGACTATTTATAGAAATAATAGCCAAAAATTTCCCAAACATGAGAAAGGAAACTGACATACAGACAACTGAAGCATATAGAACTCCAATTAGTCATAACCAAAATAAATCTACATGCAGACATATAATAATCAACATCCCAGAAATTCAACATAAGAAAAGAATATTAAAAGCTGTTAGAGAAAAGAAACAAATCACCAATAAAGGAAGGTCCATCAGAATCACACCAGATTTCTCAACACAAACCATTGAGTCAAGAAGAGCATGGAGTGAACTATTTCAAATCCTAAAGGAAAATGACTTCCAACACAGATTCACATACCCTCCAAACTATCCTTCAAAATCAATGGAGAAATGAGACACTTCCATAACAAAGAATACATGAAGAACTTCTTGACCACCAAACCAACTCTGCAAAGAATCCTGGAAGATAGTCTAGATAGACATAAAAATAGCTATGACTTCAAGAACACCAACAGAAAGAAATCACCAAGCAGGGCAAACAACTAAACAGGAAAAAGGTAAGGAAACCACCACAGAAAGACAACATGACAAAAATAAGCCAATATATATCAGTTATAACCATTAATATAAATGGCCTCAATTCACCAATTAAAAGAAACATACTGGCAGAATGGATCACGAAACAACATCCAACCATATGCTGTCTACAAGAAACCCATCTAACCCAAAAGGAAATTCATAGATTGAAAGTCAAAGGATGGTAAAAAAACTTCAGGCAACAGGAACCCAAAAAAAAGGAGGAATAGCTATTTTGTTCACAGACAGTGTGAACTTCAAACCAAGAATGATCAAAAGAGAAAAAGAAGGTCACTACATACTGGATAGGGGAAAACTCCAAGAAGAAGAAATAAGAATCTTAAACATCTGTGCACCAAATATGGGAGCACCCAGCTATATAAAACAGATATTAATAGAAATGAAAAATCAAATAAGCAATAACACAATTATAATGGGAGACTTTAACACACCCTTGACAAAAAGAGACAGATCAACTAGACAGAAAACCAGCAAAGAAATAACAGAACTGAATCCAACTTGTGAACAAATGGACATGGTAGATGTGTACAGAGTATTCAACCCAAGAACATCAGAATATACATTTTTCTCAGCTTCACAATATACATTGTTCTATTCTCTAGAATAGACCATATACTAGCCCATAGAACATGCTTAAATAAATGCAACAGAATCGAAATTATCCCATGCATACTATCTGATCACAGTGCCATCAAACTGGAAACAAATGAGAAAAGAAACTGCAAAAATTCTGTAAGCACATGGAAATTAAATAATACACTCCTGAACAATCAATGGGTCACAGAGGAAATTAAAAAAAAATTAAACAATACCTATGAGCAAATGAAAATACAAATACAACTTTCTGGAACCTGTGGGATGCAATGAGGGTAGTCCTCAGAGGGAAATTTATTGTGGTGAATTCCCACATCAGGAAAATAGAACAAATACAAATAAACAGCCTGATGCCACACCTCAAACAACTAGAAAAATAAGAACAAGTCAAGCCCAAAGCCAAAAGAAAGGAAGAAATTATAAAGATCATAGCAGAAATTAACACAATTGAGACTAAGAAAACAATACAAAGAATCAATGAATGAAAAAGTTGGTTCTTTGAAAGAATAAATAAAATTGATAAGCCACTAGCTAACCTTACTTAAAAAAGGAAAGAAAAAGCTCAAATTCATGCAATAAGGAATGAGAAGAGTGATAGCATTACAGACCCTGTGAAAATACAGCAGATCATCAATACCCACTTTGAAACGCTTTACTCTCATAGGTTTCATAATACAGAAGAAATGGACAGATTTCTAGAAACATATGAGTTACCTAAGCTGGGTCAAGGTGTAAAACTGCTAAATAACCCAATTTCACTTAAGGAAATTGAAAATGGAATTAGAACCTTACCAGCAATGAAAAGCCCAGCTTCTGATGGATTCACAGCTGAATTCTACAAGAAATTCAAGGAAGACATAATGCCAACAGTCCTCAAACTCTACAATGACATCAAAAGGGACGTAAGTCTCCCTAACTCATTCCTGGAAGCAAGTATTACCCTAATACTAAAACCAGAAAAAGACCCAACCAAAAAGGAGAACTATAGGCCAATCTCCTTAATGAACATAGATACAAAAATCCTCAATAAAATACTGGCAAACAGAATGCAGCAAGTCATCAAGAAGATTATACACCACAACCAAGTGGGATTCATCCAAGGAATGCAGGGATGGTTCAACATATGCAAATCAATAAATGTAATATACCATATCAATAGAGCCAAAGATAAGAATCACATGACCATTTTAATAGACGCAGAAAAGTTTTTGATAAAGTCCAACACTGATTCATAATAAGAACCCTACAGAAAATCAGGATAGTCTTTACCTCAATCTGATAAAAGCCATCTATGACAAACCAACAGCTAGCATCACATTAATTGGTCAAAAACTGAAAGCTTTCACTCTAAAATCAGGAACAAGACAGGGATGTCCATTATCACTGCTCCTATTCAATATAGTGCTGGAAACATTAGCCAGAACAATTAGACAAGAGAAAGAAATAAAAGGAATAAGGATAGGAAAGGTAAAAGTTAAATTAATATTATTGGCAGATGACATGATACTCTACAGAGAAGAAACCAAAACTCCATTGAAAGACTTCTGGATGTCCTAACAAATTCAGTAATGTAGCTGGATACAAAGTCAACACTCAAAAATCAATAGCATTCCTGTACACGAACAACAAACTCACTGAGAGAGAAATAAGAGAAACCACACCCTTCACAGTAGCATCCAAAAAATGAAGTACTGAGAAATTAATCTAACAAAGGAAGTAAAAGATCTATTCAGTGAAAATTAAATATTCTAAAAAAAAAAGAAATCGAAGAAGAGATCAGAAATTGGAAAGACATTCCTTGTTCATGGGTGGGAAGAACAAACATTGTGAAAATGTCCTTTCTCTCTAAATTGTCTTACAGATTTAATGCAATTCCAATCCCAATACCATTAGCATACTTCATAGATCTAGAAAAATCATTCCTAAAATTCATCTGGAACCAGAAGAGACTCAGAATAGCAAAGGTGATTCTGGGAAACAAAGGCAAAGCAGGAGGCATCACGATCCCTGACTTGAAGTTAAAGTACAAAGCTACTGTGATAAAATCAGCACGGTACTGGAATAAAAACAGACCTGAATACCAACAGAATAGATTAGAAGATACAGCTACAACTACAAACACACTCAGCCACCTAATCTTTGACAAAGGGGCCAAACATGTTCACTGGAAGAAAGATAGCCTCTTTAATAAATGGTGCTGGAAAAACCGGTTTTCATATGCCAAAAATTAAAACTAGACTCAGGCCATCACCATGCACTAAACTAAAGTCAAAATGGATCAAAGATCTAAATATTAAGACAGAAACACTAAATCTGCTGGAAGACAAAGTAGGTAGAAATCTTGAAGACAGGGGTAGGCAGAGAGATCATGAACAAAAATCAAACTGCACAGGAAATACTTCCCAGAATCAACACCTGGAATCTTGTCTTACTAAAAAGTGTTTGCATGTAAAAAGAAATCTCCAACAGTGTAAAAAAAAAACCAATGAATTGGGAAAAAATCTTAGTTAACTGTCCCTTAAACAAAGAATTTCTGTCTAGAACGTATAAAGAAGTAAAAAAGTCAGGCCCCCAAATTCAAAGATGCAATTCAAAAATGGGCATCTGAGATGAAAACACTCTTCTCAGCTGAAGAAATACAGATGGCAAATAAATGTATGAAAAAATATTCAGCATCATTGATCATTAGAGAAATGTAAATGAAAACAACACTGATGTTCCATCTCACTCAAGAAAGAATGGCCAGGATCAAGAAAACAACCAGTAACAAATTTTGGAGAGGCTGTGGGGAAACAGGAACTCTTCTGCGCTACTGATGGGAGTGTAGCCTGGTGCAACCACTCTGAAAATCAGTCTGGAGGTTCCTCAAAAAGTTGGGATTGGAAGTCCCATTTGACCCAGGTATTCCACTTCCTGGCATATTCCCAGAAGAATTGAAAACATACCATAGTGATATATGTGCACCCATGTTTATAGCAGCATAATTTGTAATAGCCAAATCTTGGAAACAACCCAAATGTCCATCAACAGAAATGGATAAAAAAGATGTGTTATTTTTATACAATGGAGTACTACTCATCTATAAATAAGGACCACATAGGGGCTTTTATAGGTAAATGAATGTGAGTTGAGACCATACTCATAAGTGAAATAAATCAAACCCACATGTGTAAACACCATATCCTCTCTCTAGTGTAAGAAACTGAAAGAGTAAACAAGATACAAAATCTTCCATAAATATTGTGAAAGGTAAGAAACTGCTCAAAAGGAAAAAACAACTCAGAGAAAAGGAAGAAAGAAGTAAGGGAAAAGAAAAAAAAGACATAAATGTGTATATATATATACACTTAAGATAGGTAAGATGATTGTACTACTTCTATCAGTTCTTGGATCAAAACAGTTAACATTCATAGGATTAGATCAGTTTTGCATGTCTGTATCTGGTAATCTGAGTAACTCTTATGAAGATAACTCTACAAAATACCAACCTTTGTTATGTTCCTACCACATTGTTTTGAAAGCCTATATTTTTATTGTTTTGGACTCTGTTAGTAATTATTTAGTTGTATTTTTGTTTCCTGTTTTTATAGTGTTTTGTTTTGTTATTCTGTCTAACACAAAAAGGATTAATGTACATGTACAGGCTTATACATGCCTGAAGAGTTTACAAGAACTGATTTTATTAAAGATGATGGTATGAGCATCTACTTTAAAGAAAATGAGACATTATGGTAGCCATTGCTGATTTCTTATCATCTTGTTTTGAATTCCAATAATGCTTTTATTCTTTGATTTGGTTGGTTTTAGTCAGTTCTCTATTGTTTGATTGCAATATGTGAGAAGGTATGATAGCTATTTTGAAGAAAATAAGAGACATTATGGTAGCCATTGGTGATTCCTTATTGTCTGGTTTGAAAGCTTATAATGCTTTCATTCTTTTGTTTTGATTGGTTTTATACTATTTTGTTTTGTTTGAATTTATTGTGTGTGAAGACGTGAACAACTATTTCGAAGAAAACAAGAGACACTATGGTAGCCATTGTTGATTTTTGTCTGTCTTGTTTTGAAGTCCTATATTGCTTGCATTGTTCTGTTCTGATCTGCTGTGTTCTGTTCTACTCTGTTTTGTTTTGTTTTGTTTTGTTCTCTTTAAAATAAAAAAAAAAATATTTCCTGGACATTTAAATTGAAAATATTTGTTGCTGTTGTTACTTTTTTCTTTTTCTTTCCTTTTTTTTTTTTTTTTTTTTTTTTAAATTTAATAAAATTTTTTTTTTTTTTTTTTTTTTTTTTTTTTTTTTTTTTTTTTTTTTTTTTTTTTTTTTTTTTTTTTTTTTTTTTTTTTTTTTTTTTTTTTGCTGTATGATACAGCAATATATTTGAAGTATTCTTTGGACCTGAGCCAATTGTCTTTGAATTAACATAGAAAAAATGATTTATATTTATTTGTGAATTTTTTGTATAGACAGAAAATTGACCATGTGTATTTGTTTCATAAACAACTAATACATTTTCTTTTTAATTGAATTTTATGCTTCCTTGATGTTTATTTGAATTTTTTGTATTATGTTAGTTTTCCATAATTATTTAGAAGAGATAATCATATCTTTAATTCTACTTGCTCTTTTTAACTTCAATAATAACCTGGGATCCTTAAATGTTAATAAAATAATTTTAGAATAAACATTGATTACTCATTTTTATAGACTGATTCTTTAACTGTAACATTTAGGATTCTGAAAATGTGTTATGTCTCTTGTTTTGTGTATTTAGGGAGGTGTACTACTAAAACAATTCTGTAATAAACTTGCATATTTAAAAGAAACATCGATTATTATTAACTTAAAAATTTAACCCACTTTTATTTCTTCTTTTAGAATTACTGTTGATTCTCATAATAATGACCTCGAGCCATCAAGATAAAATTGAATTATATTAGTTCCACGTGCTTAAGGACGTAGATTCTCATTAGACAAAAAAATGTTATCAGAATAACTGGAACAAAAACAAAATTTTGGAATGTGAAGTCTCATTTTTATAATATCTCATTCTGGTATAATGATGAAAATATTAGATAAACTTCTCATGCCTATGTAAACTTGCTTTTTCTTAGCAAAACAAATTTATGTAGTCTTTGAAAGATTTCTAACTGTAACACTAGTGAATTCCATGGAATTTTATGAATCATTGATAATTTTTATTTAGTTTTAGAGGTCTAGGCCTGACTAAATATCTAAGTGTGATAATATCAGCTTCTAGGTCAGCTTTAAATTTGGCTAAGACACTCAGTGAAGAATGAATACACCATTTGACCTCATGGTGACCCAGTGGTCTTATTTGTAATTTGAAGTCTATGTCGCAGCACTGCTGGGAGCTGATGATCTCACGGGTTCCAGAGATTTCCAGGGCACCTTCCAACCAGAGTAGGAAAGATGTCTGGTCCCCAGACCAAACTATCAGAAAAATAACAAGGAAGAAATCCTTCAAGTCTGCGAAGTTAAAATTAGTCAACAGAGCTGGCAACTACACAAAATGTTAACTTGTGATATAAAATCTACAACAATGACCCACCTGTTTCTTTACAGAATTTTTTTATGGTTTTCTGTCAAACTTTACTGCATTTTTGGGGGTTTTTTTGCATCAGTATTCTCTGCTTTTAAATTTCAACAAACAAGATTTGTTGGGCTTACTGTCAACTACCAATTGCCATGCAAAATCAACTGGTTTTTTTTGTTGTTGTTGTTTTTACAAAATCTCTTAAACATTTTATTTTAAAGTAATTTGGGAGGCAAAAGAGGGCGGTATATCTACAGTTATACCAGTCAGTGTTGTAGCATTTTCTCCCAAATCTAAGTAAACCTATATTTAAAAGTAACATTGACATACATCCTCCAAACTGATTTTGCAGGCATTCGGGGTTTGTTCAGTCTTCTATTCAAATCTTACATAGCCAAAATATCACTGTATGCTGGGGGAAAATGCTAACGAAAGTCTTATTCCATATTTAATGCTTTTTTTTTTAAGGAGAGTTGAAAAACAGTCAGAAAGGTGACTCTGGACCATTATCATTCCATCGAAGAATTTTTAACTTTTGTCAGTAATAGTTTGCCTTTTAGCCAATTCCTTGGCTCGTTTTGAATCTCCTTGAAAGAAAACCAATTGGCTCCATTCCTGTGTATTGATATGTACAGAGCTGGCTACGATTTGTCTTTATGCCCTCAATTTGCTGTAAGTAATGCAAGTGCTTCTAGCGGAGGTGCTGACGTGCAGTGTTTAAAGCAATGCAACAGGTCTGTGATGCCCGCCTATACTCCCAGGTAGTATGTGTGACTCCGTGCTGTCTGCTGGGATTAAGCTTTGAGAAAGAAGCCATGACACCTTAGAGAGTGAAGATTACATATCGAAACTGAAGCATGGACCCCAAAACACTAGCTACTGCTCCAATCTGTGATATGCAGATTACTCTTTATGCATACCTCTCTAGCTGCATACTGTAGAGGTGATTTCAGGCCTTGTACCTAGCCCCACTTACCACACTCACGTAGGTCCCGCCTTTCTCACAGGCACTCATCCCTGAGCCGCTCTCCTCTTCATGGATTAATAAAGCACAGGTGCAGCCCTGGGTCAAGGAGGCCTTTGTTTCAGTCAGCCGTTGTTGTGACTGGACCCAGGACTCCATGGCTCCCCACAATTGTAGATATGTGTTTGTGTCTTTATTTGTGCCAAGGGCTGCACTGGAAGTGGTAGATTGGAATTAACTCACAAGGATTCTAGTAACTTTCCTCTGAGATTACAAATACAAACTTCACCAGACCTAGGCAAAGTCCCGGAAGCGCTTTCTATATTTCAAGGAAGCTTTGAAATTCAAGAATTTGAATCCTCAACTTGATCTTTTTTGCAATCAGCTTTCCGATAGCATGGAAACTCTGATTTTTTCTCTTAGTTCTTGACAAGAATGAACAGAAAGAATGATGACTGAGTTAGAATTTAGTGAGCAGGGCATTTAAAAAACGAGCAAACCTAAAACCCAGAAGCTGCATAAAACCAGCTGGTGTGATCATTTACATTCCCTGTCTCCGGCCTCTTGTAGGTCAGGAGCCATTCTCTGGCTTCCCTCAGTTACAGTACGATGCCTATTGTTTTTGACAATTCTCTGTACAAACATAATTCCAACTGCTTCCTAAACATTAAGCAGCAAGACTACAAAACAATAAAACAAAAAAATGTGAGATAGAAATACTAGCAATAATAATTTTTAAAATATCACTCCTCTTTCATTAAAAAATGAAAAAAGCTAAGAGTATCTGGGTGTAAGACCAAATGAAACATGATACAAGGACCCGATACCCACATTCTGCTGCTGCTGCTGCTTGGTAGTTACAACCTGGCAGGAACAACTGATAATTTCCTTTCATTGGCGTGCCTAATGCTTTGGGAGCTAGGGACTCAGGGGATAATTCTTACTCCTGAGTAAGAACAATTTGGCCAAAGTGGCCTTTATATGGATTTCAGTTAAGTATTACAGATTTCCAGTTACTTTTAGTGTTGTGGTCACAGAGAGAAGGTGGGGAGAACTCCAGCAGTCAGCACATTTTGTACAGTTTCCAAGATTCTCTAGTCATCCTGCCAGGAGACAAACATCCCATGAGCTCTTAATTGCCTCTGCATTTTATTACAAATAATGTGAGACCAATGCAAAAATAAAAGCTCTTATCCTTACCCTTAAAACATAATAATCTAGTGGGAAGAGTACACATTAAAAATTTCCAAAGATGCCAAGCTAGCATATTTTTATGTTTGTTTGCTTGTGGGTTTTGGGAGAAAAGCTCAAATAGATTCCATTCAGTCTCACATCAGTCTGGTACTGTTAGTGTACTCGGTGGGGATAGAGTTGAATATCTGCCTCATATAGGCTCCTATCCCAGGAGATTCTAGGTGTATTCTCCGGTTTGGATGGCGATTTGCCTTTTGAAAAGGCAAGATGCTTTTGGGTATATGCGGTAGAAGATAGATAGGACCCAAGTCACATAACATTGGTGTCACTTCTACTGACAACAAAAGAGGTTCTGGCTGTTTTCACACTGACGTCCCCTCTAACCACAGTGTGGGTAAGAGTTGTAGAACTGATGACTTACAAGCAGACTAGACCCCCAAGTGCTGACCAGCCTTTCTGGAGGTCTTGACAGAGCTTTTTTTGAGCAGCTGGAGGATAGCCTGAGCAGATTTTGCTTATGTTCACTGCACCCATCCATATGGGACACTCAAGTTCCAGGACTCCCTGCCCTCTGCTTGGTCATGATTCTTCCTCTTCTCTCTCCTCTAAGAATCCTCAGACTCTGAGACACTTATGTATTTTCTGAGGGACAAGGAGATTGACTTGTGGAGATCAACTGTTTAAAAATGTATCACTATTATGTTTCATAGCGGGACTACTGCTTTTGAAAACAAAAGCTATTGTCTGATTGTCATTAACAAAAGCTGTCAATCTGACTGTGTGATGCTCTGGTTCTCTTGGGCATGAGTCCTCTTGTCACATGTTGAAATGCCTCCTTACCTTAAGTAATTTGTGTCCAACCTGCAGCTTACCTGTTTCTGGGACCCTGTTTTTTATTAACATTTTAATAAAAATATCATTAAAATGGAAGCCTGTTACTTATACACATTAAGTGTATTATAATTTTTTGGTACATGGCCTAAAACAATTCGTTTTCACTTACGCAAACATGAAAAAGGTGTGCTGCTTGGAAGAAGACACAGATGCATGTTACTTAACGTGGTGCCCATGGACGAGGGACATAGCTCAGAGTCATAAGCATCTGCCTGGCAAGCACAAGGTCCTGAGCTCGATTCCTGGTACTAACAAAACAAAAAAATGGATCCTCCTGCAGTTACAGTGAAGGGTTTCATGGTCCCGAACATTAAGAAGCAGCACATTTCCCATAATGGTCAACAAGATGTATATACAGAGATAAAAAATGAAATAAAAATAAGGTGGTCTTGATTGTTGTCTGGCATACTGGTCCTATGACGCAGGGCAAGTACTTAATGTCTTAAATACTAGGAACCTACTCTAGGATCTTTCTCTTTAAAAATAGATGCAATAAATAATACACACCATGCCTGCCCCCTGACAGGTGGCATTGTACTGAGGTGGTGGGATTTAAAGCCAACCTACTAGTTTGGAATGTGTTCTCTGCCACTTACTGTGATATTTGCCAAGTTCCTCAGTCATTCTAAGCACCAGTTTTTCCCACAGAGTTGTGCAAAGGATTGAACAAAATGCTCTATGTAAAATTGAGTGTAGCTGTCTCTGACGCATAACATACTGAATAATTGCTGACTGCTGTTGTTAACCTTGGCCTCGTTTCATGTGGATAGAAAATGGATGTGGATGAGTTAGTTCAGTGGAAAAAGTTGTCTAAATTATGAGTCCACACAATATTTTTTGTTTTAGATATTTTTATTTATTTCCTAAAATCGGTTCTACATTATCCTATTTTTGTAAAGTCAGGTGATGGCTTTTTTCCCCTTGAACAGGACCCCAAGCCATTGCTGTGAACATCCCTGTGAGCTTGCTGTGGCCTGCATGATCCTAATGTGCATAGTTCCTCTGATTAGTTTTGTGCCTATTTATTTTTTGGAAAACATATCCCTTCGGCAGCTAAACTGTCAACTGTCACTTTTCATTGATGTCCTCTTAGGTATTTCTGATGGCCAGGCTGCTCTCTTCAGCTTGCTATTAGTCACATAATGTGGTTTGGAAACATGGATCATTGATTTGTTTGAAAATTGCACACTAAAAGAGAATAGTAGTGTCAGGACAGAGGTAGAGACCCAAGAGCACTTTTTAACTTGAGGGGATTTGTCTGTTCATTTTTTGTTTGTTTGAAGAGTTGTCTTGCTTTACTTTTAACAGATTGGTCCCAGACTGATGACTTTGTCATTCTAACAAGATCCTTCAGATCTCAATTTCCATTGTATCATAAAGAAAAACAGTTGGCAATGCCTTTGGTATTCCAAAGTAAGGAGCTTGACCACACATGCGAAAAGCATGTTTTA
>RJWT010021932.1:0-17419 GCA_004365215.1 Cuniculus paca
CAACCTGGGCCCTGAGTCTCCTGTCGCTAAGCCTAGATTCACTCTCCACCACACTCACAGCTGTTCTCAGAAGAAACCGTTTTTCTTCTCCCATCCTGGACATAAGGAGGCCAAATCTCTTTCCAGCTTGAGGTCTGGCTCCATATGGGTGAGACTCATTTTCAAATGGGCCATCAACAGCCCGCCTGTCCCCACCGACAGACTTGTTTGCATGACTAACCTGCTTATTTCGGCAGAGCTGATCTGGGCAGACCATCCTAGGAGCCCAGCAAAGCCTGAATTAACAAGTGTTAGTTCATCTTATGGTTTGTGACCCAGAGATTGTGCCAGTCCCCTCACCAAGGACGCATTTAACCTCAGTGCCATCAGCTCAGAGAAGTAGCAGTTGATGGGGAGAGGCTCTGGGGAGACTCAGCAAGACACCCTCCCCCTGTTTCTGTGTCCCCCATTGTCGTATCAGTGGGCCTGGGGGGAGGGGGCCGACGGCTCTGGGACAAGGAGAAATTAAAAGGAGAGTGAAAAACACTATGAAATCTTCAGAACCAGATAAATTGGTCACTCCCTATTTTCCAGGGCCAGAGAAAGACACTGTTCCCCAAATCCCTCCACCTGCCCTGTGCTGTCACCTCTCCCTGTCTCTTCTATACTCCATCGCAGGAGAATCCCTGTTCCTTGGCTGGCAACTGGCCATGTCCTGGCCCATGCTACCCCTCTGATATAAGGTCAGAGAACACACGTTTGATTATTAAAGGGGGAAAGGGGTGCAGTCACCTGTCGCAGCACAGGTGCTACAGCTGTGCTCTCAAGACACATTATACAGTCAGCTTAGGGAATGCCAGAGAGTGAGACCACACCTATGTCACAAGGGTGGGGCTCAGCCCGTGCTGCAGAACTGACATGTGAGGCTCTTCTCCTCAGCTCTCTGGCCAAGTCTGGTACTACAGTGTCACCTCAGGGAAGCGGGGCTCAGAGGCAAAGACATAAACAAAATCCTGAGCCCCAAATCTAGGTGTGAGAAATTCTCCCCAAGTCTTTTTGGGACGGTGACCACCATCTGTACAGACAACCTTTCCACGTCTGTGCGGGTTGCAGCCTGAGCTCTGCACCATGTGGACACTGTCGGAGCCTCCAGGTGGAACCGGGAGGACACCAGGAGCCAGGAGCCATCCATCTCCACAGGAGGAAGCCACTGCTGGGCTGAGCGTTACCCCAGGCCCCAAGAGCAAAGTGGGGACAAGGAGTGTAGATGTTCCCGTCACAGGAAGGAACTGGCTGGGCCTTCTCGCTAGGATCTCTGTCCTTAGAAGGTACCAGAGTGTGAGGGGGAGAGTGGGACAAAGTATCAAACCTGGAAAAGGGCCTGGTTGCATGACCAGCCCACCCTGGTGCTGGTCCTGGAAGAGGTTGAGACTCCCTACTCCATTCCCACTACCTCAGAGCCGCGCAGGCCTTGGCCCCTGCGTCCCCACTGCTCACGGACTGAAGGGAGGACACAGTCATCAATCTCACCCTCTAGATACCTCTCCTAGATTCTTTTCTCTGGAGAATTGATGCTTTTGATTCCCTTCCCTTTCTGTTGCCCATGGGAAATAAGTTGATGATTTACCCAGGGCCATTTGGGCGGTGGGGCTGGAGGCCCACATCTTAAGACAGACCCTGACAGGAAGCAGTTTTATGGAACCCAGCCAGCTGCAGCCGGTTTCATCCTGCCCACTCATTATTTATGCAGCATAGAGCTTTTCTAGGCCCTCTCCCCTCACAGGCCCCGCCAGGTCATCGACCGCCCTAATGGTGAGGCTCTGCAGTGGTGGGTCTGAGCTGCACTGTCCCCAAGCCTTTCCCTGGCCACTAATTAGCTGAGGTCTGTAGAGTTCACTTCACAAATGGGAAACTGGGCCTAGGGCCCCTGCTGGGAAGCAAGATGAGCTGAGCTGAGCTGAGCATCAAGATTCTTCTCTGGCTGAGCCTCTCTGCTCTCTGTTGCTAACTCACTGCTGGTGCGTATGTGTGTTGGTGTTGGTGTGTGTGTTGGGGTGTGTGTGTGTGTGTGTGTGTGTGTGTGGTGTCCTCAGAGTGGGAACAAGGACAGAGGCTAGGGCGGGCAGGTGAGAAGTTAGTTCTTCCTGAGTCCCAGAGGAGAGGGAGTCTTTGCATGGCTCGAAGAAGGAAGGGATCTGAGGGGACAGTCTCCTTTGAAGGGGGCTGGAGGGCTCAACTTAGAGCTGCATTTGCAGAGCACACACACACTGCTCTGACTCAGCATGGATTTTGGCGGGGGGCTCCTGGGGGACCACTGATGGAGACTCTCTGCGCTCACCAAGCCTCCCTTGGCCCCACTACTATGATCGAGCTGGAAGGTTTTACTGTGGATACTTCTCAGCCCCTGGATCAACTGTGGGGACAGCAGCCAGATCCCCACTGCACCTGCAGCGGTACAGGGAACCCTGGGACACACCCTGGGGGGTCCCAAGCACTAACATTTCCTGGATGCAATTAGGTGAAAATGCCTGGCAAGAAAAGTCTAGGGATGGGACGCAGAGGCAATGCCTGGGACAGTAGCCAGACTGCACAGAGAGGCGTGCCAGCTGCCAGGAGCAGCCCAGGCAGAAGAGAAGCAGGGACACCGATTCTGCCAATGGTGCCCAAAGCTTCACACACCCTTCCCACCCCCACTCAGATGCCTGGCACTGACCGCTCTTGGCCCTCGGGGGCTGCAGCTCAGACAGCAACCCTGGAAGGCCCTCACACGACCTCATGCCGCTCCAAGCCTCCATTTAAAGCATCAGATATAAACTTAACTCTGGAGGAACAAAAGAGCCCGGATCCCATTAAACTCCAGAGAGAAATCTGTCAGACGTAGTAAAAATGCATGGAACCAGCTGCGTAAAATGTGAAATGCTGGCCAGAGCTCCATTTGTTCTGTGGTCTTACAGAAATGGTAAATTATTCATCAGACTCTGTGCGCAGGTCTGTGGTCCTGGGAACCGCTGAGGCCCCTCAGGGATGAGGAAGGGGCCTGTGAATGTGCTTCTAGTTTCCTAGAAAGGTACATTTTCCAGAGAGGGGATGGGACAGGGTCTGCATTTTCTAGACCACACAAATATGAGTCTCAGAAATGAAATGTGCTTGAGGGCAAAAACCATCCAGAAGAGGCCCACAGCACCTTCTCCTGCTACCTCCCTGGCCCCCTTGCAAGTGGAAAGTGCCTACTGAGACCTGGAAAGTCACCCCTCAGCTGGGGCCCTGGAGGTGGCGCCCCACCTCTAAGCCCGCTTCTCTTGGCCCTGGAAAACAGGATGGGATTAGCAGCGGTGGTCCCAAAAGGGTTTCTTTGGCTGGAGATGGGGCAGGGTGTGACCCATCTTGATCTCCCCAGCCCACACTCGGGACTCAGCTCCCCCCTACCCCACCCCGCCCCGCCCGCGGTCCCACCCCAGCTCTCCCCGCACAGGTCGAGCCACATATTCCAGGGGCTCAGCGCAGCGTGACACGGGGCGAGGCCAAGGTCACAGAGGAGGACAGGGACGGAGGGGTGGGACGCGTTCTGAGGTCCCCGCGCTCAGCTGTGCTCCGGGGGTCGCGTGGCGGGGGGCACTCACCGCCGGGACCACTTGGCCGACGGCCTCCCGAAGGGCCGCTTCCACAGCACCCCGTAGAGCTGCACTTTGGTGCTGATGTCCAGCGCATCCGAGTCGGTCTGCTCCAGGGACGGCGACGGCGACACGGAGTTGGACTTGGACGAGAACATCCTGCCTCGGCGGGGCAGCCTGCGGCCGGGCCCACTCCCTGCTCGGGGCGCGTGGGCACGGGGGGGACGGCGGGAGGCAGAGGGGCGCGGGGTCCGCAGGCGGCCCGGCCCGGAGCTGCTGCATGAACGCGCGGGGCCCCCCGAGGCTGCACGGAGGGGCGCGCGCGCGGCCGGGCTGGCGCTGGGCGCAGGGCTCTGGGCGGCGCGGCGGGCGGAACCCGGTGGGGAGGGCGGCTTAGCCGCGGGCCCGCTCCGCCCCCGCCCCCACCGCCCGTAGCAGCCCCAGTTCTGGCGGCCCCGATTGGCCCGAGTGGCAGGTGAGCCGCTGGAGGCCGGAGGCGAGCGCCAATCAGGGCGGGCGCCGGGCGCCGGGAAGGTCCCCGCGGGTCGCGGCCGGGATTTGTCCGCGGCGCCTCCCCGCCCCCAGCGCGGGCGCCCAGCGGCCCCCGGTGCCCCTCGCGTGCAAACCTGGGTCCTGCGTGGTCCGGGGCAGGCGGGCGTCATTCCGCGGACACCTGCTCGCCTCTGGGTTAGGGGGAGAAGGAGCGAGGGTGTGGTGTGAGAGGACGGGGCTAGGGAGCAGCTCCAGCTCAGCCTTTCCCTCGCTCTGCAACCTGGGGTTTGTTACCTGTACCTCGGGGCAGGCTGGTGGCCAGGTAAGACTCGACCAGTGTCCAGGTGCCCGCCGCGCTAGAAGCTCGGTCAGTGGGTGGCGTCCTCCCTGCGCCCTCAGGTGCGCTTCCCTTGGCGCCGCCGCCTGGTGCAGATCGGATTTCTTTTCCTGGAACTTGGCTGCTTGTGTCGGCATTTGGCATCGGGGACAGTCTGGAGCTATCAGTGTAGTTTGAGTTCGTGATTTATCAGCGCGCCTGGCCCGTGCTCCCTAGGGCTGGCTGCCTGCGCCATCCACTTCCGTCGCTCTCGGGGTCGGTATTTGGTGACAGCCCCACTTTCTGACCTGCGCGGGTATCTGCCCAGCCTCTGGGGCCCGCCTCCCCCTTTCCGGATGGAAGGAAGTCTGGATAAGTCCAGGAGCCCGCACCATTTCAAAGAAGAGGAATAAATCTGCACGTTCGAAGGCCGCCCACTTGGCCATACCTCGGTACATCGCTGGACAGTCACGATTAAGCTGTGCCGTGGGGGAGACCATCTTCCCCACTCGGGGTCTCTGATTCCACCTATATGAGAGAAAGAACTCCTACGTGGATCAGAAGCTTGCAAAGGGGTACCCTAAGAGTCAAATTGGTTTGCAGATAAACATCAACGAGCCCTAATTTTATTTGTTTTTATTCGTTTGGAGATAAGGTCTCCAAACGAATAGTCCAGGCTGGCCTGGAACTCACTGTGGTCCTCCTGCCTCAACCTCCGGAGTGCTGAGATTATAGGCATGCACCATCACTCCCAACTTTAAAGTTGTGTGTGTGTGTGTGTGTGTGTGTGTGTGTATAACCACCCTCAAAACAACATACAGCGCATTTCCATCACGCCAGAAAATTCTCTCTTGTTCCTTTCTAGTTAATTTCCCCCACCACTCTACACATCATTTTACCCTATCTTGAAATTCTTGACCTGAATGCCTATACTCCACAGACCTCGACCCCTCCCTCTTGTCTTACTTGCCTGGCTCACTCTTGCTGGCATTTAAAGTTCGTGATCCTCTAATGGCTGCCTTTGGGATTTTCACTTAATGGCAGATAATCAAAACTTTGCATTACTTTAGAAACTGAAAGTAGGAGGATCACCAGCTCAAGCCCAGCCTGAGCAATTTAGTGACTTGTCTCAAAATAAAAAGTCAAAAATGTAGGGGATATAGCACAGTGCAAAGGCCCTGGGGCCCAGTCCCCAGCCCTCGAAACAGCAAAAACAACACCTTGCCCTCAAAGCCAGCAATACAGAGTTTACTGATCAGGCACACAGGAATGGCATTTTGAGTTGCAGCTGACAGATATGAGGAAGAATATGCCACAGGCTTGTGCTTTTCCTGAGAAGTTAGTGGCCAAGGCACCAGACTTGCTTGGGTGGCTGTTGTGGATGCCAACCTGTCCTCTGTAGTGACAGTCATGAAAGTGGTTCCCGGCAGCTCACAACAGCAGTGGCTTCCTCATCAGGCCCTTCTGCAGCAGGGTTTTGGGTGTCATTCTAGAAGCTCTGGCCCTCCCAATATACTTTTAGTAAAGTCATTCCTTTTCTGTGGAATCAGGTCAACAGCAGCTTTGACTGCTGTGGTTAAGACTAGTGACAAGCTCATGAGCCATGGGTGGGGTGAGATAGGATCCTAGAGTCATTTGTAAGAAGTCCTTCAAAGGAAAGGTCCAGGCAAGCCCAGATGACACTTGGGAAGACTTGGTGTCTCCAACAGAAGGGACGAAGCCTGGGTTTCTTCAATGACAGAGAGACCAATCTTTGCCCATGACCTTTGCACATGGGACATCAGGACAGGCCTTAGCGAACAACAGACTGATCACCAGGGCAAAGAGCACCAGTCTGATCAGCTGCTGGGTACTTGAGCAGCTTCTCTCCTCAACTAACAGTCCAGGTTGTGCCAGGTCAGTCATGGGAAAAGCTATTTATCTTCCACTGGGTTCTCTGTCCGGCTGGTGGGAGTGTGAATGCCTGGCCGAGAGTTCCCAGGAAGACAAAACAAGCTGAAAGCCAATCCAGAGGCCCCCGACCGAGGGTCAGGGCTGCCCAAGTTTATCAGGAACCAAGTGAGACCAGTCAGGGGGAAACTCAGGGTCCCGAAACTGCCCCTTACTGTTTAGTTTTGCAGTTGATGTTCTCAACATGTCCTTCACAACTTATCTATTTCGATCTAATTTTGAAAATGGGTCAGGGAATACATACCTTTTTTAGTTTCCCAGATGAGAAAAATCAAGATTAAAAAAGTTGTTTACCAAAGTTCACACAGCCAGTCGTTTCCTGGAACACAGCAGGCCCTCAGATGTGCATGGGATGAAGGACGTGGCAGAATCAAACGCCTCGGTTTGGTCTGAAACCCGAGCCAGACCCTTTCCAAAGCAGCGCGGGACTGTGTGAAGTACAATGCAGGCTTTCCTCCTTTTCAGTAATTTTTCATTGCCAGCTCATCTAAACCTCAGCGATCCTGTAGAACTTCAGAAACAATTTCACTAGTGCATAAAACTTCCACCTCCCAGCTGGGGTCACGGATGAGTCCTCATAGAGAATGTCGGCCTTCACACTGTGGCTCCCACCCATAGTCTGTGGGCTCACAAGAAAGTCACAAACACGGCCATTTCACACGTCTAGCCCATGAGAAGTAGATTCAATACCAGAGATTGAATCGAGGGTCTTTGCACTGGGCTGCATTCCCAGTCCTTTTTAATTTTTTATTTTGAGACAAGGTCTCACTGAGTCACTAAGTTGCTCAGGCTGGGCTGGAACTTGAAATCCTCCTGCCTCAGTCTCCCAGAGTGTGGGAATTACAAGTGTGTACCACCACACCTGGCTTCTGCTCTTGCACTTTAGCCGTAAGTCAGACACAAGGCTCGTTTAAATCTGTCAAGCCAGGAATGGACCACAAAGCATTCCTTCACAGGAAATGGTGACAAGGTCTCTCTGGGGGCCACAAAAGCTCCCAGCGACCTGGATGACAGGATCTCTTCCCACAGTGCCACTTTGTCCTCTCCTTGCCCCCTCTGTCCTGGATCCCACTCTCTGGCAATTGAGCCAGGCCTTTTCCACTCGTTTCCAGGGTGATGCCAAGTGAAGGACCTGGGAGTGCCGCTACTCCGGCTTCTCTGAGCACCAGGGCCAGTGCACTGGCCGGACCCAGCCAAAGCATCCCTCCAGCACCACGATGCAGACGTGGCAGGAAGATCTGAACTCGGGTAGGTTGGGTGTCTTCCGTGGATCCCCTTCCTCCTCCAACCCTGATTCCACAAAGATGTGGCCTCATTGGCAGCTGACACAATACCTCCTTGGGTTCCCATGGACCTCCACCCATCTTCCATTGTACCACCTGTCTGCCTGCCTGGTTTGGGGTTTTCTCCTGTGTATTTTTTTTTCTCTCATAGACTGTGAGCTCCTTGAGGATAGGAGCCAGGGAATGTAGTAGGCACTCAACAAATGCTTCCTGAACTGATTTGTCTTCACTTGGTCCCTGGTCAGGGACTGTTGTTTCCTGTTTTAATTTGTCAACCTAATGGAAACTGACTTCTCTAGCCCTTGGCTTCCCCTCTAATAAAACAATCTGTGGGTACTTGAGAATGGGTGGAAAGCCAAACTTTTTCTTTTATACTTTTTGTGTGTGTGTGGCACTCGGAATTGAACTCATAACCTCATGCTTGCCAGGCAGGCACTTAGGCCACTAAGCTAAATCCCTAGCCCTTGTCTTTTTGAGACAGGGCCTTGCTATGCCAATCAGGCTGGCCGTAAGCTCAGTTTGTAGCCCAGGCTGGTCTCGAACTCACAGTGATCCTCCTGTCTCAGCCTCCCGAGTGCTGGGATTACAGGCATGAGCCACCACGCCCAGCTTTTTTGTCTTTTTGAGACAGGGTCTCGTTATGCAGTTCAGGCTGGCCATGTGCTCAGTTTGTAGCCCAGGCTGGTCTCGAACTTGCAACAATCCTCCTGCCTCAGCCTCCCGAGTGCTGGGATTACAGGAGTGCGCCACCACACCTGTCTTTTATAGTATTTTTTATTGGTACATTTTAGATGTACAGACCGTTCATCATAGGGAGTTTATACCTGTACATGATATATCTGTTTCTTTTTTCCCATTCCCCTCCACTCCCTTCAACCTGTTCCCATTCCCCTCATTTAAAAAGCTTTGTTTCCATTTTTCCCTTCTCTTTTGCTTCTTAGTCCTTCTTTCCTCCCCCTCTCCCCTCCCTTATTCCCCTTCTCATTTGAACATTTTCTTCCCATTTCCCAGTATCTATTATACACTTTGGTCCTTATTTACACTTTTGGTTTCTCATGCCAGAGAAACAATGCAGTATTTACCTCTGTCCGATTTATTTCACTTTAGAGTCTGGCCTAAAGGTGCATCCATTTAGCTAGAAATGTCTCAATCCTTCTTCATGGCAGAACATTGTTCCATTGTACAAAAAAGCCATATCTTCTTCATCCATTCATTGGTTGATGGGTATTTGGGCTGTTTCCAAGATTTAGCTATTATGAACTGTGCCGCTATAAACATGGGTATGCATATATCGCCATGGTGTGATGCTTTTAATTCTTTCAGGAAGATATCAAGAAGGGGAATAGCTGAGTCAAAAAGAACTGCTAGTTTTAGTTTTTTGAGGTAACTCCATCCTTGTTTCCACAGTAGTTGCACCAGTCTACACTCCCACCAACAGTGGAGAAGGGTTCCTTTTCCCCCACAGCCTCGCCAGCATTTGTTATTGGTTGATTTCTTGATAATAGCCATTCTTTCTGGGGATGAAATCTCAGCATTGTTTTAATTTGCATCTCTTGAATAACCTGTGATGTTGAACATTTTTTCATATATTTATTTGCCATTTCTGAGACGTGTCTATTTATTTCAGATACCCATTTTTGGATTGGGTCTTTAAATTTGAGGGGTTCTTTTTTTTTTGAGTTCTTTATATATTCTAGATATTAGTCCTTTGTCTGAGAAGCAGCTGATAAATTTTTTTCCCACACGATGGCTTATCTCTTCACTCAGTTGGCAGTTTCTCGTGCTGTGCAAAAACTTTTTAATGAGATCCCAGTTATTGATTCTTTATGATAGTTGCTGTGGGATCAGGATTTTGCTCATTAAGTCTTTGCCTACACCAATGTCAACGGTTCTACCTAGTCTATCTTCCAGCACATTTAGTGTTTGTTTTAATATTTAGATCTTTGATCCATTTCAATTTTAGTTTAGTACATGGTGAAAGATATGGGTTTAGTTTTAATCTTAGGCATGTGGAAAGCCAATTTTTCCAGTACCATTTCTTCCATTGAAGGTGCTTGGCTCCTTTGTCAAAGATAAGGTGCATGACTGAGTCTGGAGTTATTTCTGCATCTTCTAATATGTTCCCTTGATCTTTGGGTCCATTTTTTTTTGCCAGTACTATGCTGTTTTTATCACAGTAGCTTTGTAGTATAATTTTGAAGCAGAGATTGCAATGCCCTCTGTCTTGCCTTTGTTGCCCAGAATTGCTCTTGCTATTCTAGGTCTCTTCTGGTTCCAAATGAATTTTAGGATTATTTTCTCTAATTTTGCGAGCTATGCTATTGGTAGTTTGATCAGGATTGCATTAAATCTGTGTAGCAATTTTGGGAGTGTGGCCATTTTCCCTATATTGGTTCTTCCTACCCAAAAACAAGAGATATCTTTCCATTTTCTGATATCTTCTTTAAACTCTTTTTCAGAGTACTGTAATTTTCAATGTTGAGGTCTTTTACTTCCTTCGTTAGATTGATTCCTAGGAATTTTTTTGTTTTGGATCATATTGTGAAAGGTGTTGTTTCCCTAATTTTTCTCTCTGTGTGTTTGTTATTTGTGTATAGGAATGCTATTGATCTTTGAGTGTTGACTTTGTATTCAACTATGCTACTGAATTTTGTTATTAAATCTAGTTTTTTGGCGTTTTTTTTTGTTTTTTTTTTTTGGTACTGAGGATGGAACTCATGACCTTGCACTTGCCAGGCAGGCACTGAGGCCACTGAGCTAAATCCCTGGCCCTTGTTTTTTTGCAACAGGGTCTCGCTATGCCATTCAGGCTGGCCTTGAGCTCACTTTGTAGCCCAGGCTGGTCTGGAACTCACAACGATCCTCCTGTCTCAGACTCCTGAGTGCTGGGATTACAGGAGTATACCACCATGCCTGGCTACTTTTTGGTTTCTTCTATGTAGAGTATCATGTCATCCACAAATAATCATCATTTAACTTCTTCCTTTCCTATCATTATTCCTTTTATTTCTTTCTCTTGTCTAATTGCTCTAGCTAATGGTTCCAGAACTATATTGAATAAGAGTGGTGGTAGTGAACATCCTTGTTCCTGATCTTAGAGTGAAAGCTTTAAGTTTTTGTCCATTTAGTATGACATTGGCTGTTGGTTTGTCATAGATGGTATGTTGGTCACTTTTCTCTCATTGAGGCAATACCTGATGCCCAAAGCAAAGCAAGGAAAGGTTTATTTCCTATAGTTTTTGGAGTTTTCAGTCCATACTCAGCTGGCTCCAAGGCAGGCTGGCATGGCTGAGGGGCAGCCGTTCAAGGCAGCCACAAGCAACAAGAGTGAACAGGGCAAAAAGAGGAAAAAGCACACCTTCTTCCCTCCTTTTTATTGTATGCTGGCTCTACCCTTGGGTGAGTGCAGCACTCACACTGCCAATCCCAGTGCTAGACAATGAACCAATCACAAATGCTAGATTCAGCTGCCTCCATGACTGCATGAGGCTTGGGTGCCACCTACACACAAACCATAACATTTCATCCTTAGCCCCCCAAAGACTCATGTACATTCTTTATGCAAAAGAAATTTAGTCCATCTCCAAGAGTTGCCAACGTCCTAACAGTTTCAGCAGTGCTGAAAAGTCCAAGTCCCAAGTCTCCTCTGAGATCTAAGGCCAACTCTTAGCTGCAAGCCCCTATACAAATGAAAACAAAGTTAAACACTTCCAACATGCAATGGCACAACATAGACATTACCACTCCAAAGGGTACAAATGAGGGTACAAAGGATTGGGACCAAAGGAAGCCCAAAATCCAGAAGGACAAACATTAAGTCCTGGAGTTCCATGCTCAGCATGTGAAGCAATCTGGTTCAAGCTCCAAAAGTCTTGAGTGACTCCACCCCCACAGCACTTCCAGGGGTTTTAGCTCCCATGGCTTCTCTCTTGGGCTGGATTTGCTCTCTCCTTGTGAGTTTCCTTAGATGATCCATGCTCCTGGCATTTCCAAACTTCTGGGTTCTCCATTGTATCTTAGGCTTCACACTCACAGCTTCACACTCTGTCCTCTCAGGGGCACCTTGCCTGGCCTTCCAGGCCCTCTAAAATCAGGGTGGAAGCCTTTTTAACCTCAGAACTCATGCATTCTCCATGCACCTAAAACCAGTGCCACATAGATGCTGCCAAGGTCTGCTGCCAGCTGGAGCAGTAGCTGGGCTTTCCTCTCTCTTGGTTGTAGGGGTTGAGTGCCTAGATTACTGGGCACCCTGAACCTGATTGTGAGGAATAGATTCTCTGTGTCACTGCCATTCTGGAACCTGGTGCAGCCGCCACCATTTTAAAACCTCATGTGGCTGCTGCTGCCATTCTGGAGCATGGCACTTTGCAGCTTCCTCCTCCAAGCAAAGTTTTTTTGAGGTTGCAAAGGGTAGAGACCCACCATCATTTCCTGTGATGCCCCCAGGCTGTCTTTTTTATTTTCCTGTTTTTTTCTCAGCAATGGACATCTCAGTTCTATCTTTGCAGTCCACAGCTTTACTGGAATTTTCTTTCTGGCCAAACTCACAACATTTTAAATCACCATGCTGGGCCCTTTGCTTTTGATTCACAACATAAATCTGGCTAAAAGCCCCCAACAATAGCCATACCACACTAATCAACATTCAACTGCCTTGAAATTTCTTCTGCCAGATTAATCAGTCTGCCACCCTTATCTCAATCTCAGGCAAAGTCTCTGGACAGGCACAAAATGCAGACAAACTTTCTGCCAAGCCATAACACACATTGCGTGAAGTCCAACAATCAATGCAGTCCTTCCTCCCAGCAGAAACCTCCCAAGCCTGGTCTTTACTAGCAGGCTTTCTATCAACCTTCTGGTCTCCTGCACTATGACCAGAATCTCCCCTGCAGAAAAACCTAAGCTGTTCCAGGGTTACTCTTTCAGGTAACATCTCCACACCTTTCCAGACTCTTCCCACAAGTCATTCCCAAAGGCTTTTGAACCACATGGTCAGGTATAGTCACAGCAACAACCCCACTCCACTGTGTACCAAATTCTGTCTGGGTTACTTTTCTCTCATTGTCGAGACAAAATACCTGACATTCGAATTGAAGCAAGGAAAGGTTTACTTCTTACAATTTTTGGAGGTTTCATTCATACTCAGCTGGCTCCAAGGCAGGCTGGTGTGGCTGAGGAGCAGCTGTTCATGGCAGCCACAAGCAACTAGAGTGAACAGGGTGAAAAAAGAGAGAAAAAACATGCCTCCTTCCCTCCTTTATATTGTATGCCGACTCTACCCCTGGGCGGCTGCAGCACTCACACTGCTAATCCCAGTGCTTGACAAAAAACCAATCATAAGCACTAGATTTAGTCGCCTCCATGACTGCATGAGGCTTGGGGCCGACCTAGACACAAACCATAACAGATGTCTTTTATCAGATTGAGATAAAAATCATCTATTCCAATTTTCTGTGGGTTTTTTAAAATTATGAATGGGTGATGGATTTTGTCAAATGCTTTTTCTGCATCTATTGAGATGACCATAAGGTTTTTGTCCTTGGCTGTTAATATGGTGTATTACATTTATTGATTTGCATGTGCTGAACCATCCCTGCATCCCTGGGATGAATGTTTGCCACTATTTTACTGAGGATTTTTCCATCCATATTCACTAGTGATATGTATTGACTTATCCTCATCATTTTTTTTATGTTGTTGTTTCTTTCTTCCTCTCTCTACTACTTTGTTTGCCTGGTGGATTCATTCTGTTGGGATTTATGAGTTGTAGGCCTCATTATCTTTCTAGAATGTTCTTTAGAACATTTTGGAGTACTACTTTAGTGGTCATGAATTTCTTCAGATATTGGTATGGAAGTACCTTATTTTTCTATCAATTTTGAAAGATAATTTTGCATGGTACATCAATTTGGGTTGGAGGTTGTTTTTTTTAGGGCTTGAAAGACTTCACTCTAAGCTCTACTTGACTTGAGGGTTTGTTAAGAAGTTTGCTGTGATTCTGATGGGCTTTTCTTTATAGGTGATTTGTTTTTCTCTAGTGGCTTTAAATATTCTGTTCTTATCTTGAATGTCTGGAATCTTGACTAATATATGCCTTGGTGTAGATTTATTTTTGGAACATGACTAATTGGAGTTTATATGCCTCACTTATCAGTGTGTCAAATTCTTTTTCCTTGCTTGGGAAGTTTTCTGCCATTATTTCTGTGACCAGGTTTCTTGTGTTTGTGCTACCTCCTTTGCTGTTTCATTGACCCTGATCAATCTTATGTTGTTCTTTCCATCATCTAGCACCTGCTGGATTGATTTCTCATGGTTCTTTGCTATTTTTAAGAAATTTGTTTTTTTGTGATCACTAACCACAATCCTGTCCTCTATATCTGATATTCTGCCCTCACATCAGCTCATTCTACTGCACATACTTTCAGTGGAAGTTTTAATCTCCTGGTTATGTTTGAATCTCTTTCAGGGACTCCATTTATTTCCTATGGTGAGTGTTCATGGTTTGCATCATTTTCCTAAGCTCCTCTATTTTTTTTTAATCTGTAAAACTGCTCTAGAGTAAGTAGCCATGTCTTTCACTATCGTCACTGTTGTAGTCAGGGGATTGCAAGAAAAATGATTACATACAGGAAATGTAATTCATAGTATTATCTATAATGGTTACCCAAAGAATCAAATACAAAGAAAGTGCAGGAAATCTGTCCACACACTAAAGACCTAGAAAATCCAGCCAATGGCCTGGATCCCATGGCAATAACCTGCATGAGTTCAGCTGAAAACCTCAGCCCATGACAGTGCCCCCCATGAGTCCAACTGGAGGCCCAGAGTCCATGACAATGACTCATGTAAGTCTGTTTCATGGACCTGCACTGGGAAGACCCAAAGGTCAGCAGTGGAAGCTAGAAAGTCTATGCCAGTGGGGTGAAGGATCTATGCCAGTAGGTAGAGAGTTCTGCACTGGAGCCAAGAAGCGACGCTCAAAGTAAAGACCAGAGCTCCCCGAAAAAGTACCACAGTCATCCTCAGCAACAACAAGGCACTGTGCTTCTCCAATGATAACAGCCAAGTTCATATCAGGGAAGCCAGTATGACAAGCTCCTCCAGGAGAACCAACAGCTCCAAACAACAACAACATTTAGGAGAACACACAACATACTCTCTTCCTCTCCGCTTCTCCTTTTTATGCGGGCAACAGTCCTCAGGTGGGCCATTCACACTCAGTACCATGCCAGTTCAGTACAGCTGGTATTACAAGTTGACTACCAGTTACCAATACACTACAGTCACATCTCTGTAGTTATCTGAGAAATTATTTCTGATTTGATTTTTTGCTAGAGCCTCATTCATCTGCTTTGTTACTTCCACTGTTACCATTTTAGAGAGTCCAGGTGGGTGACTTTTGAATTGTTCCACCTCATTTCCCCCTGGCTTTTCCTTTGGTGAGCTGAAAGTCTGGGGTAACATCTTCTGTATTTTCTTTCTTCTTTCTTTCTTTCTTTCTTTCTTTCTTTCTTTCTTTCTTTCTTTCTTTCTTTCTCTTTCTTTCTTTCTTTCTTTCTTTCTTTCTTTCTTTCTTTCTTTCTTCTTTCTTTCTTAGTTTAATTCCAGGGTTGATGCTTGTAAATTGCTTATAGTGAGTAGCTTTATTGCTAGTGTACAGAATTCTTAGGAAATGACTACTTCTCAGAGTTATCTTCCAGGCATAGCTGGCTTTTGGGTTATGAGTCTGTTGAAAGATCCTATCTCTTAGCCAGGTGTGGTGGCACACACCTGTAATCCCAGCACTTGGGAGGCTGAGGCAGGAGGATAGTTGTTAGTCTGAGACCAGCCTGGGCTACAAAGTGAGCTCAAGGCCAGCCTGAACTGCATAAACACACACCACACCACACACACACACACATACAAAATTCTACCTCTTCAATTTATTGGGGATAAGAAGTTGCTGCCTATTTGGTCTAGCCCCTGGTTGTTTGGCACTGGCCTATAGTACTGTTATGACTCTTTATGTAATCTCAGTCTTGGCATACCAGAAAGAACAACTCATTAGAACAGTTGTGCTAAAGCAGTACAGTCAGCAGTAACAATAGCATCAAACACAGCCTAGAAAATGACAAACTGTGGTAACAATTAATTTTCCACCTCTAACCATATGAACTATATTTGTGGTTCTGCAACAAAATCTAAAACCAGAAAGTTGTATACAGTAAATGTCCTCAACATGGCAATTTTACCCTCAATGGGAGAAATTTTAAAAGGTGTTGGGGGGAAAATAGAGAAATAGAAGAAGAGAAAGAGATTAGAAGCAAAGCTGGAGAACAATTATGCAAACTTTGGGAAACTGGTGAAGAAGACAGGAGAGAATGAGAAGAAAGATATAAAAACAAGAACAGAACAGAACAAAAATGACCACAAAAAACTGGAAACAATGCTCACACTCATATAGAAACAAGAACAAACAATCAAGGAAAGAAAGAACCAAACAAAAAATAAAAAGAGGAAAAACATTGTCCACTTCAGGGCATGTCTCGGCTGTCACCAGTAGGCAGAACGGGCAGACAGAGCCCAGATCTGGGTTGATTAATCACAGCAAGCCAGCCATAGATTTTCAGTGGGATAGGGAATAATCCCACCAAGCCTGCACGTTTAGTTCCACTGAAATTCAGGCTGGTTTCTGGTCGTGAGCTTGGAACTCAATTTGTTCAGCCTGCGATACTCTGTGCCTCCTGCCAGCTTGAACTCAGCTCCTTGACCTCCTGCAGACTTGAACTCAGTTCCACCTCATCCTGACACTGGGAACCACTAGATGGAGTCAGCCCATAGCTTCTCTGAGTTTAGAGTTTGGCCCCTCTCCAAGATGGCTATGGGCCAATGACCCTCTCTTGGGGGAAGTCTTGAATTTAACTCACCCCCCACATCCACTGCTCTGTCCCACTGGTGCATTTCTCCATGAGGGCCTCTGGGGTCACCAGTAGCCACCATGTGTGTGCAGATTTGAGTCCCTGCTACCTTGCAGAGTCATGGGTCAGGAAGCAAAGACTGTTTGCCACCTCCTTCTGTGTTGAGGTCTCTCTCTTTGCTTTTCATGTGTGCTTCAATTTTGCCTCAGATCCTTGCTTCCCTCCTCTTTCTCATGTTACTATACCAGCATCTGGACAATCTCGGAGAGGTTGTTTTTCTGCATTCACCACCCCACCATCTTCGCAGAAGTCCAGCACCATTCATTCTGGAAATTTGGTCCTGAAACCCAGCAGCCACAGAGGAGAGAATTGCCTTTTACTGAACACTGTTATACACTGTGTTACTTCTTAGGGTCAGTGCAGTGGAGAAGGGGGAAAGCAATCTTGATGGCATGACTCTCACCTGCTTTAAGACAGGCATAAATCTAGGCTCTGCCATTAGCTATGTGAATGAAGGACAACTGAGCTTTGCCTGGGCCTTGGTGTTCTCAGGCCCACTCATTCCTCCATCCCAGCTTGATTTGCTTTCAGCTCTTTCACTTGGTTCTGCAAGAACCTCTTCGAATAGCTCTTACCACCTACAGCAGGATATCCCAGGGAATCCAGGAGTGCTACTGTTCCCCTACCATCTTTTCCAGGCCCGACACTGACCACAGGAGGCTCTATCTTAAACCCTCTGTGGAATGTCTGTTGCTGACTCCAGCCCCCAAATCCTGACCTAGTATCCTTCACGGCCTGGCCCCCATCTTGTCTGGACTCACCACATTGTTCTCCCTAACACTCTGGCCACACAGGTTCTGATCTTCTGAGAGGCTGCCACGCTCTTTTGCA
>RJWT010021933.1:0-17387 GCA_004365215.1 Cuniculus paca
GTAGCCTAGAAAGTTTTTTCTTTGAGATTGGGTCCAGAGTGTTCAGTGACAGGCTGTTCCCTCCAGCCAAGTAAATGTGCACTGAATACCTGCTATCTCGGTATCAAGCACAGTGCTGCACGCCAGGAATCCACAGGTGAATATGGCAGGGCCACATAAGCGTCAGGAGCCACTTGGGAGTAGAGTGGATATTATTGGTGGCCTCCAAAGTACCCTTCATTCCCGCACCCCACCCTGCCCAGTTCAGCTATGAAGTCTCAGCCAATCATCACGATTGTCTCTTGCATCATGGACTGGTTTACAAATGGAGAGCAGTCTTTCATTGATCCAATCAGAGCTTTTGTCTGCTGGTAAGGGGAAGAGAAATCCTCCCTTTTCACAAGAATTTCAATGAGAAATCTTGTGCCAGCAGCTGTGGAAATAATTTTTATACTATGAAGGGATTAATCCAAGTTAGTCCAAAATATTGGGCCAAGAGAAACAGAAAAATGAAGCCCTAATAATTCAGGAACCGTGGGCCACTCTCTACTCGAGATCAATGTATCTCTTTTCAATTTATGCATACAAACACATCACAGATTGAGTTGAATTTTCTGTATATGCAGGAGAAAATCACAACCATTTTAAGGAAAGTATAAAAAGAGATCATACTATCATTATGTAGTGAATGTTAACACATGAATATGAACCGATGGATACGAGATTTTAGAACACAGGCACAGACCCCAACTCTGGGACACCGGGCTGAAATTCTAAGGCAACGGTGACTTAGCTGAGCTTTAACACATGAACTAACATCTGAGGAGGGAGGAAATTCCAGGAAGATGGAGCAGCACGAATAAGAAGCACAAAGGCAGGAACCATGTAATATTTGTGAGCAACTTCAAAGGGTTTGGTGTTATTAGATTGTAAAGTTCAGTACTTGGCTGGCTGGGAACATGGCTGAAGAGCTTGGGTTTCCCTCAATAGATAAAGAGGTAGAGTGAGGAGGTTTTAGGCAGGGGAGTGATGTATCAGATTTACATATGGAGAATAAAATTAGAGGAGGCAAGACTGGGAGCTCAGTTGGAGGGGATTCATTCCTTCACATGCATACACTATGAAAAATGGTGGTAGGCATTTAATATAATGCTTTGCTCTACTACACACTCCTTTCCTATGTCCAAAAGCAATGGGCCCAAGAGATCATGGACTGAAATATGTAAAACCTTGACCAAAATAAACTTTTTCTCCTTGTAAGTTGTTTATCTCACATATTTTGTCATAATCACAGAAAGCTGAGTAACCCAGATGATAAGAGGCAGAATGGATTGGTAGGGACATTTCACTAGTGAACTATGTGAAATCCATATACCGTAGGAACTAATTTTTACTTACCCCAAATACAGCCTAATTCGCAATGATGAATTGCTTTCCTACACTAAAAACTACTGCATGCTGAATTTCCCTTATCTGAAACGTTTGGGACCAGAAATGTTCTGGAATTTAAATTTCTGAGATCTTAAGGATGGGACCTAATTTCCATGTAGTGGAACTTATTTATATTTTATGTATACTTTACACACAAGGCTTGAAGGTAATTTTCTACAATATTACGAGTGTGCCCGTGCTTTGATCATGACCTGTCATTTGAGGACAGGTGTGAAATCTCCTTCCACTTAGGTGGTACTCAAATATTCTGGATCTGGGAGCATTTTAGAGTCAGCTTTTACAATTAGGGTAGCTCAACCCGTGTTCCATTTTTCTCATACTATAAGGATTGTATGGTATGAGTTCCACAATTAATGTTTCTTTTTTCATTGCTGCATGTTACACGTGGAATTCTATTTGACTCTTGGCTCATAAGAATCCGTCCTTACCCATGTGAGCACTGGCTCTGACCATGGGGAGACAAGAGACTGGTAGCCCAGGGCACAAACTGGTGGCTGTGATAGTAGACTGGTGGTGGCTGCATGGAGCAGGTGCTGGGAAGGACACTAAGGCTGTCAGACTGACTTGATGCCTGCTGCGGGCACAGGCAGGATCAATGCAATCATGGCTCCACAGTTGCTAGTGTGGCCTGAGCCGATTCCTTGTGTCGGCTGCTCTCTGACAAAGTGACTAGTGGGTAGGTGACTCCCTTTTCGATATATCAGAAGACACACACTCTCTTCTAAAACAAAAGTGCAACAAATGGAAGCCAATTAAAGTATGTTCAGTGTTAACTGACAGAAAGCCCCAGAAAGTATTCCTATTAAAACCCTTTTTTAACTTGTTAACATACACTTCTCCTTAAAATACTCAACTCTCTAAAACAGATCCAGCTTAAGATAAATACAGCCATGAGCACCTCTTTATTCATGAGAATCTGCTCATGCTCAAGGACCATCAGCTGAACAGAACTGCTGCCATTGTCAAAATACTACTTGAACTAACAATTATTTCATTTTTTGAAATAAAAGAATTTATTATCTATATCACAGAATTTTCTTCAGCTGCAATTTCTGTTCTCCTTAAGTCATCTGAGATACCCTACACGACAGAAAGTGAGAAAGGCTGTTCAAATGGCATCCAGCTTCTCATAAGAAAGGCTTGCGATGCCTCCAGACTTCTGTGCATTCTCCATATTGAGCAGACCCTGGCACTAGGCAGCAGCAAGGAGCCTTCCCCTGCCCTTGGGTGTGGGTAAACTCGGGGGTCACGGCTGAGCAGTAACATGAACTTGGGGTGGAGGCATGGGGTGGGAGTTAAGTAAGATCCAGAGTGCTGCTGCCCTAGGAATAAAGAAGGGGCTGTAAGTAGGGGTGGTTTCTGAGTGAATGAGGTGATCCACCCCCAGGGGAGAGTGTGGTGGGCTCTACGGGAGGCTGGGGGATACGCTGAGCCGCTCTTCCTGGGTCTCGTTTTAGGCTGAGTTTCGGAACTCTGGGACAGGATGCTCAGCCATGGGGCTCCCCAGGGCTCCCCTGACTGAGGCAGGACAGTGCTGGTGTGGGAAGGCAGGGCAGGTGGGGAACGACCCCCGGAATGTGCAAGAGGGCAGTGGGCAGCTCAGGGCTGGCCTGTCCTGGGTTTGAATCCTGGCTCATGAATTCCAGCTCCCCACTTCTGGCAAACTGGTTAAACTCTCAGAGACTCACTCTCTTAATATTTAGAAGAAGAAAAGTAATATGGCTGTATAATAATGAAATAAGATTCTACATGAAATCTCTGACACAGTATTTGGCAGGCAGTGAGCACTCAATAAGTGGAATCAAACTGGCTGAACATGATGAAAACCCCCCAACTACCCCCAAGGCCTAAAGAACCAAACGCTGTCTAGGCAGAACGCTGAGACCAAACGTTAGTCAACAAACTGTTCATGCCTCTAAGGTATGAACACACGTGAGGCACTGGGTAAAGTCCTAGGGGGGCAAAGCCGGTGTGTACGTCACAGGCCTATGGGCTTCACTAAATGGCTCTCTGTGCCCATAGGGGTCTGAGGTTCAGGGCCTCTCACTCACTCCTCACAAAGAGGTAAAGGGAGCGGCCCAAGTCGCAGACTAACTGGGAGACAGCACTACCTGTTAGGAGAACTACGATCCACATATGTGCAAAGAGGCCAAGAGAATAAGACACGGATGGCGTGGTCTAGTGGCGGTGGGTGAGGGGCAGAAAGCAGGAAAGGCTTCATGGGGAAGTGAGCTGTGATGACTGCTAAAACCCCTCGACTCTGGTCTTAAAATCACACCTGACTGGGGCATACCTCATGGTAGTGATTAGAGAGCTGGGGCAGCCAAGCTGCAGTCTACACTTAATGCAGAGCAGCACCAGAAGCCCTAGACTAGATAGTGGGGTGCCCGCCACTGCAGCAGGGCAAGGGAGCCCACCCTGCACGGGTTATAAATAAGATGGTTATCTGGCTTGAAGTGAGGTGGCAAAGGCATTCTTGCTCCTGAAGCTTTCTTGTCCGTCTGTTGCTCCCTGGACCTTTCCACACCCACACCTTGGCTGTGTGCACAGAAAACCTTTTGCTTTTGGGTTGCTTGTGCTTTAGAAGTTCTATCCCCAACTACTTTCTCGGAATGGAAATTTAATCTTCGAAACTGTTCTGCACTGCTGGCCCCAGAATTAAAAGCAAGTACCTTCAGTGGGGAAATTAAATTTATTTGATATACCTGTACACGTATAAAATTGAATCCAGCACCCATTTGGTTTGTAGGCTCACACGAAATGCTTTTAGTTATAATCTGTACCTAATCCCCAACTCACAGCGGAGAGGGGGCCAAACTCAAAGACCTCATCTGTCCTGATCCCATGCAAGGTGATCATTAGCCAAGAGCGGCCGTCATTTTCTGCTAGAGCTTCTCTCTGTGTGCCCAGTGTCATCGACAGCTGAGGAGTCTTCCTTGGGGAACTAAATATTCAGTTGACTGAATTTTCATTAAAAAAAAAAAAAAGGAGAAGAAGAAGAAGGCGGGAGAGATACCCAGGGGGAAAGATATTTCAATTATAAATAGCTATACTTCATTTTACACTCTCCTCTCTGAAGCTTTCTCATCGGGCGCTGCCTGGTGCTGCAGGGGGCAGAGCCTACGGTGGGCATAGGCAGGTGCCTGAGCTTTAGGGAGAGGCTTCGTGAAATAAGATTCGTCCTTCTAGAATCCTTTCCGTGTTCTGCGATTTAGCTCTTACAGACACTGTAACAGTCTTCTTCCCTGTGGTTGATCAGGACGTGTAGGCCCCTAGTGAGCAATGAATGGGGACACTGAAAGGGCACCGGGGACATCAATGCGGGACTGGGGACTGGGTCCCCTGTACAGAGTGCTGGTTGCAGGTGACACAGCTTTCGCTGGTCCCCAGAGGACGGGTTGGGGACAGGGATGGTCATGTAGAGAGGGACCTGGTTGATTCCCTTTACCAATTTGATGGTGAGGTCCAATGTTGACCTTATGAGGAAATTTGATTTGGTTCTCATCCAATTCGGTTTTTGATCAGAATTGTGGAAAGGCTTTAGTTCCTGAACCAAGGCACTGCTTAAGACCTTGTTCTGTGGCTGGGAAAGGCTGAGAGACTTGGCCCAGGTCCCACAGGTGTCGTCCTGGAACATGGTGTTGCCTGCCTGGGTAGCATCTCTCCACCATGATTAGGAGTCACCTGAGCTCCCCAGCCTGCTCGGCACCCACTTCTAGCTTCCTGGCTGTGCTTTTATTTTTCTTACTCCCTTCTCTCTTTCTCTCTCTTGCTTTTATCATTTTCTCTTCTCCCTTATTCTCTCTTTTCTTCCATTTTTCCTCTATTTTCTGTACTTCCTCCTCTTCCCGCCTCCTGCTGTCTCCCCTGCCTTATCCCTACCCCTTCCTTTCCTGTACTGGATATTGACTGAAGGCATTATGGGCAGTGAGTGAAATGGGCACTGAGAACTCACTGTTGGCCCGAACAGTCTCCATTCTACTTGCAAATATCAGGAATTTGAGCCAAGCTTTCTAGGGAACAAGGTAAGTGTCATCTCTTATCTGCTGCAGGGCATGGCTGCTCTGGGTGTCTCTGTAGAGTGTGACAAGGGAGTGAGGAGACTGCGGAAGTGTTGCTAAGGAGCAGGAGGGACCTCACGGAGACAAGTTGAGCATGGGCACATCACAGACACCCGTGGTGCCAGAGACCTGGCAGCTGCCAGGAAGCTGCAGACTGGCCTGGCCCATGTGGCTGTTTTGGTGAGATGGGATACCGACTGGGTATCTCCTGGACCCAGGCAGAGGTTATATAAATACAAACACCCAATCTTTGTGTGTGACAAAACACTCTCCAGCCAAGGTCAGGCCCAGGAAAGAAAGAAAATCTGACCAAACGGCTAGAATACTAAAAGGCAACAGAGAGATGATTTATGTGAAATCAAAACCCATGGATTCTTAATTCCAAAACATTCATCAATTGCCAGGTATGCACCAAGAAGATGTCCAGCTTGGGAAACAAAAACACCTGGACTTGTAGTCTATAACAGTCTCTTCTGTTACAAAATTCTTCTATTTCCATCTTTTTGAAAGGATCTGTTGTATCCAAGAAAATCATTTCAAACACTTTTTAGACATATGTGATGCTAAAATGGCACCCTCAACCATAACAGTAACAATGCTTTAAGCTTACTCTCTTGCAAGTAAAGCAGATTCTTTTTTTTTTTTTTGCGGCACCGGAGATTGAACTCATGACCTCGTGCTTGCCAGGGAAGTGCTTAGGCCACTGAGCTAAATCCCCAGCAGTAAAGCAGATTCTATCCATGAGAAAACTGGCTACATCTGCTATGGACAAAAAGATGAACTATGACAGAGAGGGTGGGTGGGGGATAGGAGCCATTAACCCTTTATCTTAAAATATAATTTAAGTTTTGAAAAATCACTCTTGAGTTAATTCACTCTATGTCAAGCATTAGGCTGCGGTGAACATCTCCACCCTGGGGTCTTTCGGGCCAGGGGTGACAGGAGGGTGAACAGTTGCAAAATGATGTAAGACTTCATCTTCCCAAGGCCCTTTATCAGTGCCACAGCCTCACAGAGATCATGATTCATGCCCCTTGGAAAGACACAGTGAGCTAAGTTGGAAGTGATCTTGGGTAACACCACCCATGTCATCATCCATCTCACCACACCAGGCTCTTTGGAGACAATAATAACATGCAGGGAAGCTGTTTCCATTCGTTTGTCCTGGGGCCTTGCTCCTTCCTCCCACCGCTGGGAAGAGCACTCCCAGCTCTTCCCATGTCAAATGAATCAGGACAGTCCCTCTGCTTCCTACAGGAACACCACCTGGCGGCCCTCTCCAGCACACCAGTGCCCACCACATGGCTGTGCTCTTCTCAAACTTTCCACCACACCGCTCAGAACGTGTCCTTACTTAGTGCCCTTGGCTCACATTTTTCCATCTTTCTGTGGCCCTTCTCATGCTCTGAGATCAGCCCTTTGTTGCTCTCCCATGCTGATCGCAGAGGTTAAGAATTCTGCTGTCATTTTTCTCCCTCCCCAACACCTATACCTCCTGCAAGGGGGTCCTACAGATCAGATATTCCCCGTCTTTCCCTTTGATTTCCCTTACTGTTTCCCCAATGGCTTCCCCAAGTGCTCTGTCATTGCTAATGATCATGAGGTGGCCAAATTCTACTGAGCTGATGCTTTTGGAATCCTGATATCGGCCCAAACTTTGGATGCATAAGCTCACAGAATTACCTTCAAATTCATCTCATGAGCTGCACTGTTGTGATAGGGCCACTATAGATGGGAACAGGTTACAGCAGGAGGGAAACCCAAATACACCTGGGTCTAAAACAAGCCAGGTGAGTAACTTATCCTTTATTTCTTGTCTTTTGAAAATAGAATTTGTGCAGTTGGGAGCTGCAAGCTCAGTGGTAGAGCATGTGGCTGGAACATGTGAGGCCCTGGGTTCAGTCTCCAGCACACGCACAGACACACAAACACAGAGCACAGACACACAAACACAGACACACAGAGAGACACACAAAGAGACACATACACAGACGCACACGGATATACACACAGAGACACACAGAGACACAGATACACACAAAGAGACACACACACAGATGCACATGGATATACACACAGAGACACACAGACACACACACAGATACAGACACAGAGAGAGACACACGCACACACACACACACACACACACACAGATGCAAACACACCTTTATTCTTATTGTAAAAAAAAGCACATGAGTAAAGAAGAAAAAACAGTAAACCTACATCCTATCTTCTGGAGAGGGCTGTTATCAATATTTTAAGATCTGGGTTTTTTTCCAGACTTTTTCTAGGTATAGTGGTTGAGAGATTAAATAATAAATAGACATACACATATACTCATGTATTTACTTATTTCATTCAGAACTTCCTCTTTTTAACTAGCGTAAACAAATGTGGTCAGCCTACAAATTACACATGGGTTGTGCTTGGACACTTTCTTTTCACATTTGCTATGAGGACATACTTTCCCTTGGAAACAGAGCTACTCCTGGTATTTAGTTACCCAGGCGAGACCTCAAATAAAGCCCAGTACAAGGTATAAGCTGAGTTTCAGTTCAAAGCTAAGACTAAAGCTGATGAAGCTCCCATTTTTCAGTCTTAAAATACAGATAATAATTCATATCTTAAAGTCTTATAATTCTCTTAAATCACATATGTGTGGATGACCCTCACCTAGAGTACCAGGCAGCAGAAGCACCTCGGCTCTACATCTGATTTGGCTAGATTTTTACAGATATTCTTTTCAGCTGCAGAACCCTTGGTTTCATGTGTCTTCTAGGGTACCTTGGATCCAAGCAGACTGCTACAACTCATTTAGAATTCAGCAAATGCACGGCCCCCGCTTTTGCTAAGCTCCTTTATCCTTCCTGTCCCTCTTGGTTACTGACCCTGGGCCCAGTCCTTCTCACACCTCTCTACTCCTGACACACACCCAAAGCACAGTGGCCAGGACCCACCATGCTTCCAAGTCATCCCATCTCGTTCTTGGTCTGTTTGTGGAAGACAAAATGCTAGGGGAGTCATCCTATGATTTCATCAAACGCTTCCTACTAGAAAGGTGCTTAAAAGCCACCATAGTAAACAGAACCATTAACCTAGTCAATTAACTGGTGACCTATCTGAAAAGCTGAGACTATAGAACCCAAGGGAAACACAGAGATCTTTTCTAAGTAATGCTGGCTTTCTAAGATACAAATAGATGGCTACCGTGTTCTAAGGATTTCTGTATATGCCAAGGACTGACTGTTTTCCTGACGCTGGTCAAGTTGAAGTGTCTTGATTTTGTCCACAGAACTCCTCACTGAAATGGTCATGTGAACTCTGTAAGATTATAGCATCCCTGGGTCCATTCAATTCACAGCTTTGCCTGGATTCGGGGCCTAGCCCTGGGCGTGATGCCTCTGGTTTCACATTCCTGGTAACCTGGTCAGTCTTAGCCTCTTTTCTCAAGAACCTGGCTGACCAGAACCACCCTCTGGAAGTCCGTCTCCTATGGGGACTGTTGAGACCAGTCATGACCTTGAAAAATGGCAGCAAGTCAAATGCCTTTCTCTTCCCAGTGTTGGGAGTCATACTGAACACTGATCTCCTTTTTATTATGTACAGAGCCATTTTTAAATGAAATGCCTTTCCCTGACTTTACTCCCCATTCAGGTAAGTGTTGCACTGCAGGTTGCTTTATTCTAGTGCGAGGGATTATTCCAGGCTACAGCAGACAAAAATAGCCTAACAACCCGGACAAACAAGCTGTTAGAGATGCCAGAGGTTCTCGCCACTGGAGCCGGACAGACACTGAGCGTTTTCAACTTTCTCTCTGTCCACAGAAATACATGGGCTTTGGCAATGGAGGAAATGAAAGGTGAGTTCGACCCACGAGCTGGATATCCTGGGCCATTCCCAGTCTGTGAACTTAAAAGCAAAGTGCAGCAGAACAGGAAATGGGCTGAAGTTCAGTCATTTCATTTTACTCCTCTGGGACTATTAAAGTTCTCTCTTTATCTGTGACACGAAAGCTTCGCCTGTGCTTTCATTACCAACCACTTTCCTCATCTGGAGTTTTGAAGTCCTTATCTTTGGTTTGCCACATCTTACATGAGGGTTTTTTTTTTCATATCAGCAATTGGAAAGTTATATATATTTTTGTCATCCACAAATGTGTTTCCTCGCATGAATATATTTTTGAGTGCCTACTATGTGCCCGGCACCACGCCGCTATGCTCAGCACTGTCTTACTTAAAATATCACAGAACATCTTACTGGCATGTATTGAACCTGGCTTCCCTGTGGCCTCTTAGACCATACAGATGGTAAACTGCCCCCATAGAGCTTCTAAGGGAAGCAAAAGTGAGGAGGGTGGTGAGAAAATAAGACTATTTACTCTCTGAAATGTTTGTACATGATTGGCAGCAATGCACGAACTGCTATCAGATGGTCCGCCTTTCTCTGATTTCACCCTAAATCAAGGAAATGGGCAAGCTGATGAGGCTGACCTCATAAAGTTATATTCATAATAACAGCGATGACACCACACTTTCATGGCAGATGCCCTAAGAGGAGTAAGATGGTCTCTTAGTAGCTCAAATGAACAAACAAAGAAAATCCACCTGCCAGGCTCCTGTACACCCAGGCCCAAACTCAGGGACTGTGGGTTCTTATTTTAGACCCATCGTATGAAAGCTAGCTAAACGTATTTCAAATTCATAGCGGATTAGAAATAGCAAATTATCACACTTCGATTCTTACAGGCAAATGACAGCTGTCAACCACACGGGCAGAGTGGGAGGGAAAATCCGCGAAACAGACACAATGTCTACAAAAATACAGCAGACTAGGGCTGCAGAGAAATAATTTTAACATGTCTTAAAGAGGTTGGGGTGGTTCCAGGTCATTTTCCTATACGACAATCCAGGAGCCCACTGCTCACAGGCAAAGTATGTAACCGACATGTGTTAGAAAGATTTCGACAGAGAGGTTGGGAATGAAAGTGAGTGCCGCATGCAGGGGCTCCCCATGAGGGGACAGTGAGGGGTATACAGCAATGACGGGACATGGCTCTGCCTGTCACAATGGGCGGTCATGGGGTCGGAAGCAGCAGGGGTGGCTCAGGTTTACAGGTCAGGGATGCTGCCCGGCATCTTCTAAGGTACAGGAGAGGTCTCCACAACGACGTAACTGGCCCCACATATGCTCAGTGCCAAGACTGAGCAACCCTGCTTTAATGTCACACAATGGAAAAATCTGAAAACCTCATCTCTGTGGCCTGTCTCTGTCCTCGTGGATGTGGGAGGAAGAAGCAGCCCCACATCTTATCTGTCAAGTGCCTTCTACCTGTCAAGGCCCCTTTAATCTCATCTTCGTGGTGATCTTGAGACAGAAGAGCTGAGAAACTGAAGGCTGAGCAGTGTTTCCCAGGTTGGAGAGAAGCCCTGGCTCCCCATCTTGGGCTTGTTCTACAAAGCCACTCCCCTTGAGATCTACTTATTTCTAGAACAAAAAGGAAGAATTGAAATAGCGCCAGTGGCTAATGTGTATGCAGTTTAATTTTAATGAACTAGAAAGATTTGGACTTATGTTCAGGTACAGAAGTTCTTTTATGTGTTCATTCCCTCTCCAAATACCTACTGAGCCCAAGTCTGTGCCAGTCATTACTCTAGGTGCCCGAGCACAATGGTGAACAAAGCCGATTTCCCCTCTCAGGAAGCCTGTGGGTCGGAAGAATCTCAGCCTTGGTTACTAAACATGTTCTAGGGATGCTGGATAACATCCCTCAATAACCAAATCCTCACAAAATCCCAACCAACCTCATTGCCTGTGTTCTGCACTCCTTATGCTCCAGTTACCTGGACCGTTTCTAAGTGAGCTTGATATACTTGTGCAACGTACGTATCTGCCTTTTCTTCTGCCCCTTGTGATAGTCTTCCTTCTTCTCCGATCACCCAGAAAACTCATAGTCAGTCCTGGAGACACAGAATAAATGCTTCCCGATGCTAGAGGAAGAGGCTCTATGATCTGGGCTCTCACACTGCATCGTAAGGCAGCATAGCCTTAATGATGAATATGAAAACTGACCTGCTTGTTGTGTCTTGCTTCCACCATTACACTGTGCATCTTGAGATGATAGTTCATGGTTGTGCTGGATTCTGTCCCTTCTCCTTCCCAGCACTAACGTGACCATGTCCAGGTCCCAATGGGTTCCCCTCTGTGGCTCCCAGTGGGCATCCATCATGGGAAAGGGGGTGCAGAAACAACAGAAGAGTGACCTGGAGTTCGGCCTCTGTGGCTGCCTTCCTGGAAGGCCATGCTGAGTTGGCCTCACCAACTGGGCTCTCTCCAGGTTGCAGTAGCTGCCTCTTCTTGTTCATTTAGGTTAAAGGGTGGCCCCAGCTCCATGCTGATATGGTTGCCTGGGTATTGCCCTAGTTCTTGTGACACCACCTAAAGCCAGGCCATGCAGTAGCAATAAGCCTCTTTCAGGAATTCTCAAATTACAGAAATTAATTACACTCTGTCTTTCCTTTGGTCAGACTATTACAAAAGTAAGACTGTTACTCATTTTAGTATTCCAGTGCCTGACAAAGTGCGTGGCCTAAAGAAGACACTCTACAAATGTTTGTTAAAGTGTAAATGAGTGAATGCAGATGTTACGATCAAATTTTAATCAATCTCAGAGTTTTTCATTTGTCAAAAAAGCTTCCCTCATCAAAGGCTTCGATTTCCTCAGAAGTAATACATTATTTTTTTTTTGAACCCCACCAGGCACAGTCCTACTTATTAGCACTTCTGTTCTTTGTCATTTTCAGCTTTACAGAAAACAGAAATAAGGCGATGTCTGGACTTTCCCCTTGAGCATCCAACAGTGCTTCTTTTGAATTCTTCATCACTAACCTCAAATACAAAACAAAATCAAAGCATGAAACTTCTCTCCTAACCAAGCCCCGGTCAGAAAACTTCCACCTCTGAGAATACATGTAATGACAGTTTGGTAGACATAAAGGAAAAATATGAATTCAACGAGACTCTCAACATTTGAGCAAAGCTTTCTACCCAAAGTGAGTAAGACGCATTAAATGAATGTCAGCCTCAAAGACCTTCTTTTGGAGCATTGTTGGTAGCTGTGTTTTCTAAGTTAGTAAATACTGCTGCTAAAGTGCAAATTGCTTTCAACTTAATTTGGCAACAAAGAAAACACATTATTATTTTTTGTGTTTCCTTTGCATACTGCCAGGGACTGGAGTTCACAGTAATGGTGGCTACTGCCCGCTTAGAAAGTTTTTGCAATAGATGATGGGTCCTATGCTGGAACTATTCACAGTTTTTCTTCATGACAATACCATGAGGTAGTATTAGTTCTATCATCTTGCAGAGGGCAAAGCTGAAGCTGGTAGAAGCTAGTTGCAGAAGTATGACTAGAATCCAAACACACTGAAGTCACACATTGGGGATGTCTTCCCTCTGGTCACCCCCAGTCTCCAAGAAAGACCCATGGATACAGAGGAATTTCTGAAGTTTCAGCCCACCATATACTGGCATATTTGGGGCAGAAGACTTTGGCTTTTTGCAGTCTGTTCAGGGAAACAACATCTTTTAGTTCTAGGAGGGAATTTGGGATAATGCCAAGGAATAAGACACTGATAAAAAGAACAGGAAAGAAGCAATTTCACTGATTTTCAAAGGTCAGCTGGTTTCTACATGGTAATGAAATACCATTTATATTTCTGTTAATAGCCTAAGAAACTTTCTAGAAAGCCCAGGACTCACACACATTAGACTATGTCTTTAAATGTTACTCTGCACCTAATTTATATTTTTAAAAAAGTACAATACAGAACAGATGGAGCAGCAGAAAGCAGATGTGGAGCTGGCGTCTAAATAGAAATGAACAATTCTTCAGTTAACAATAAGAAAACGAGGTGGCAGCGCAGTCATCATGGAAGAGAAGCATTCACCTGGGAAAAGTCACTGAGAAATGCCCACGTTGTCACAGAGTTCGGGCATTGCTTCACGACACTTGAAATGACATCCTTGTGCATCTTCCTGGGGCCCCAGACAGGCTCCTGTGGAAAAGCAGGAGGGATGCTAAGGGCATCTAAAGATGCGAAGGCCATGGAGGTAACAGGAGCTGAGCAGGGGCTTCCAGGGTAGAGTGTGCTATCGAAAGTCTTCTCTATTCTGAAGGGAGGCAACCAAATAATTCAAAGCAGATTAGAGAAAGAAGGTATACCTTTTCTCTTGGTCAAGTTTTATTTTATTAATTTTACTTTTGTGTTTAAAGAAATTTCATTCTATGGGTATTTCCGAATATGCAACATTAGGGAGGATCGTACAACAGCCCCATTCCCCATCTCTCAGTTTCAACAACCATCAGCATTTGCTGTCTTGTTTCAGCGCTTATTCTGTCTGCACTTATTTTTCTCGATTTTTAACTTGCTTTCTTTTTTTTGTACCAGGAATCCAACTCACGACCTTTCACTTGCCGAATCTGGTGCTGTGCCGCTGAGCTGTATCCCCGGCCTCATTCTTGACAACGCCCCCTTTCTTAATTTTCTTGTTCATAAAATGTACCTACTTCCTATACTTGTTGGTTGGAAGAAAAGTTGTCAAGTGATCAGCACGGAATCTACAAAAATAAATGTTGACTGAAATTCTTATATGTGGACACAGAAAAGCACTAACTGTGGAGATGGAAAAATAAGACTTCTATTGTTAATGTTGATGTAGAACAAAATTAGGACAGGAAAAATCAGGTGATCTGGGGACTCTCGTTTTAAATATTGGCTATTTTGAAAAGTGCAACTCTTCAGACACATATCTTACTGAAGGAAAATAATAGATACTGCCCAGAGGCTTAGACATATGCCTCCTGGACCAAAATCTACGTATTAGTCAATTCCATTGTTTAAAGATTGGCTTTATATTCACTGTATTGCCCTAAATGCCATCAAAAGATGGAAGGAAAAAAGCCAAAAAGATACTGGCGCTCGCTCTTAGAAAGTTAAATCTTCCATGGTGAAGACAGCAATTCCAGGAGAAAGTCTCTAGTAAACAGAGAGGAGCACATGTGAAAATGCAATTGAGGCCCATTCCACGCAGAGTTGTTTATGTTTGGGAGACGCTGAGAACTGTCCCTGCTCAAAAGCAGGCAGCACCATGGTGGGGAGGGGCAGCTGGCCTTGCCTCTCAGGTGGTAGAGGCAGAAGTGACACTCCCAGCGGAGGCTGTCACAGTGAACAGCCCTTAAAATGCTCCCACGAACTGTGAATGCACTGAGCGCTCCTCTCCTACGCTGTGAGGAGATGGTTTGCATCATGTAATTCGAGACTTCCTTTACTTCTGAAAGCTCTAGCCATATTCCTTTGCCATTGAAATCATGCAACATTCTGTTCCTTCTAAACATAAATGTCAGTCTTATGTTCAGTCTGAAGTCCAACTTTTTAAAACTGTTTCTTAAGAACACCTGCAAAAATTAATGCCATCTTCCAGCCAACTCTGCATCCATAAGGAAATGGGTTGCTGGGTAGCCGCCCCCGTAGCTTTTGCTCTACCTGCACCTGTACACCCTCTGAGGTGTCTACGCAGCATAAACACCGACATATTCTCCTCTGCCTCCTCTCCTGCCCTGGCTCCACTAAGGAGGTTCTTGAATTCTTGCCTTCTGGCTGTCTTCTACAAAAAGCTCATTCCCATATTCTACCTTTATGACATGAATAGCCATGTTTTGGAATGGTCTTTTTGTTTTTAGGGCCAAAAAAAAAATTATGTTTATAGAAAACATTCTGCAAGCCCGGGCGATCCATCAGAAAGTCATCAGGCTATTGAGCCAGTTGTTTTTCTAACGCTGGCGAGGAGAAGCACAGGAGAGAATAAAGTCGCTGCTGTATGCACGAGAATGAAGCGGGTGAAGGCGGGAGGCTGGGGAAAGGCAGAACATGAAGTGAATGAGCTACAATGATAAATGGAGTCTCTGGGCTGTGCCGTGGGCATTTCCCTAGGCTGCTACCACCTGGTTAGAGGAGCAAAAGAGAAGGGAATGACCGCAGTCTATGGTGGATCTGTCAGTGCTGCAAGCTGAGGACTTGTGATGTGACTGTCCTTTGAAGAAAGAAAGGGGTGACCAAGAGAGGAAGGTGAATTCAGAAAGCGACTTCCAGTGGCTGCTCTCTACAGCTCCACACACAGCCACTGAAAGTTCCGCTGCATGCAAAGGGCAGGGCTGGAGTGACATGGCTCAGTTACTTCCCGTGGTGATTACCCACGGGAGTGGAAGGGTGTTGCACCAGGCATTTTCATAATGAGAACGTCCTGAATCCAGTGTTCCTGGCACCGTCATCACTACTAAACTCGCCAAGTATTCCCAGCTCTCCTTAGGACCTGTGCATCTTCAAAACACCCACAACTGACTAATTGATTAGGACTTGGCCAGACAGCTCCAGGTGGCTAATTGGTAAAGCGATCTCTCAGAGAGGATTCATCTTTAATTATAGGCATTTGACATCTTTATATAGGTTTTAGGAGACAGTAAATACATTTTCGGTAGATATCCATTGAAGCCATATGGCAGCCTTGAATATGTAGAACAAATTGGACATAACGAAGTGTTATTTATTCATTAATTTATTTTAGAATGCCAGGATGTACTATTGAGGGCACTTTTTACAAGTTGAGGCTGGAAATTTAGGAGCTTGAGTGGTAAAGAAGACATTCTTTATGTATTGCTGCAGGCTGTACAGAGGTGGATACAAGGGCAGACAGCGTCCAAAGAGCAAAGAAAAAAGAAATTGAGAGGCAATTCTTATTCCAAGAGGAATTTCAAAGACATAAAATAAAGCAGTGCATTCTCCGTGTGTCCTTGTTTTCACCCAATATATCAGCTGGAACTAGGTTTCTTCTGTTTGGATCTATTCAGTCATTTAATTCAATACTATTTAAGAATTTGTATGAAAAATGATATGGATTAGACTCAGAACAGGCTCAGGGACACTTAAGTGGCCCATGAATGGGCATCAGGGACTCTGTCACTTTCCCAGTGTATATATAAAATCTCTATATGGGGATTTTCCTGAAGATAGGGTCTGCAGAAAATCATGAGAATAAGAACTTCAACACTGAAAAAAAGTTAAGAACTGTGGAGCTCCATACCCAAGGCTGTAAGATATCACACAACGTGAAACACGAGGGTACCTGAATTAGTTCACACCTGCAAGAAAGGCTTCTACCAAAATGCCAAAGTATAAGCGTTAGTGAGCTCGGGGAGGCAGCGAGCCTTGGAACAGTGTTGGGGGGAATGTAAATTAATACCGCCATAATGGAAAACTGTGCGCCTTCTTCGAAAATTAAAAATGAAACCACCATATGATCTAGCAATACCACTTCTGGGCCTGTACCCCCCAAACACGAAATCAGTATGTCAGAAACATAACTGTCCCCCAGCATCATGCCCAGCTTGCAGTGGCATTATTCACATCAGTCAACACATGGAAACAACCTATGTGTCCATAAACAGCGGAGTGGATAAAGAAAACGCAGTAGTGGGTACAATGGGCTATTATTGGGCCTTAAAGTAAAGGGAATCCTGTCATTTGTGGCAACATGGGTGACCTCATCTATCAGGCACAGAAGGACAAAGACTGCTGGATCTCTCTGATCTGTGGAGCTTCAAAAAGTCAAACTCATAGAAGCAGAGAGTTAGAAAGATGGCACAGGTGGGGGTAGAGGAATTGGGGAATAGTGTTACAAAATTTTAGTTGGACAGGAGTACATGTTGGAGAAATCTATCGTACATCATGTTGACAGTAGTCAACAGTAATATATTGTATACTTGAAGTGGGTTAAGAAATAGATTTTAAGTGTTCTCATCACAAAAAATTGATTTGTGAGGTAATGCATATATGTAAATTA
>RJWT010021934.1:0-17382 GCA_004365215.1 Cuniculus paca
GCCCCGATCATCAGCCAGAATATGGATGATGCTTACATAATAGATGACCTTCTCTCTAGGGGAGCCTGGCATGGCCTGCTGCCCAGGCCCAGGGTGGCTTAGGGTGACAAACAGCCAGCCTCAAGGCAAATGAGGACAGAGAGTAGAGTACATGCCGCAGCAAAAAGTACAATCTGCCTCGGGCCCTGCTGGCAGGCCACTACGCTCCTCCTTGCCTCAGTTTACCTATATATTTGGGGATCATGGGCCATAGACAGGATCCTAAAGACAAGGAGAATGACAGTTCCAAGCTCTAGGCTTGTTCCAGCTTTTGAAGTATAGTTCTTCTTGTCTTATAGGCAACTAGAACTGCATCTTTAACTCAGCTCAGTCCTCTCCCCTTATAACAACATTACACCCAATCAGTACAACAGGTCTTAAAGTTTCACTTTGTCTGCCTGTACTTAAGGCTTCTGACATCCTAGCTGAAGAAGTTGAACTCTCCCCTCCAGGAAGCCTTCCTGAGTACATGCAGCCCAATCTGGATCCAATGTGTCCCCTTCTGTCCTCCTCTGACATCTCAAAAACATTCTGTCCACCTTTACCAAAATGCAGAGTAACTTTTCAGATTTTTTTTTTTTTGGCCATCTTAGTATGTCCCCCATACATTGTCAGTGCTCACAGATGCCACTGGTTTACCAGAATGAGCTACGTACAAAATCACCAAAACAAGAAAAAAATATGTTGCATTACACAGAGAACAAAGATCTGGGTAATCCTGAGGAAGGAATGAGGGATTAGTTCAGAGCAGGGGAGAAAAGCCTTCAATGAATCAGACATTCCTGCCAGTGGCAAAATGTATGACTTTTCAGCCACTCCAAGCTTCTGTGCTCCAGAAGGTCATGTACAGCCATCGATATTAGTTTGAGACAGTGTGAGCCTCCACCCAAAGCTTCTATTTCACTTCCATTCCCAGTGGACATACTCAGAGGAGGCATCCTAACCCACTCCCCACTAAGGTCAGACCTTTTCACAAGCAAGCCCAGCATCTTCCAAGACCATGTCTCCCTGCTTCCTCTCCTCTCCTCCATGAATACAGCCCAAGCTGCACACTGGAGCCATTCATTAAGGCCTTCCAGCTATATTTCATCTACGTAAGGATGCTATTTAGGTTTTGAGAGACAAAACCTTTTCCTATTCCTGGTGCTAAGTTACTATTCATAATCAAGCCAATTTATCAAATACAACGGATGCTAAAGCACCACACAGTTCTGCAAAGATACAACCCTATGTGCAAAGACAGCCCTCTGACAGCCATTCCAGGTAGATGGCTCATTTTTCGTACTCCAGAGAGCTTGTTAGTCCTTAGTATGGATGACAGAGACATGAGTTTGGTGGTTTTCTAAACCATTATGTTTTTCCTTTCAGTACAAAATTAACTTTTCCTTAAAGTAACAGGAATATGAAGAAATGTAAGTACCTAAGTGTAACAACGTATTTGCTTTCTAACTCATCCTCAACAATTACTTGGGACTTTTAATCCAATCCTAGACCTAGGCTTAGATGTCACTAAAATATACCCACAGAGTCCACTTCAACACTTTCCTGATTTCTCAACAATCAGACAACCTCCAGCCAGTTCTTTCTCAGGCAATTTTTTCTGATCTTTCCTGACATGAGCATATGAGAGCCCCCTCTGAAGTACCCTTAAGATTTCTCTTCCTATAAAATGCATGTGTAGACCAGACGTGGTGGCATATTCCTATAATCCCAGCACTCCGGAAGGCCGAAGCAGGTGGCATACAAGTTTGCAAGAATCTGTCTCAACATAAAAAATGAGAAAGCCCTGGAGTTGAAAAAAGAAAGTGCAAGTGTATCAGGAATCTATTGCTAAGGTGGTAAAACACTCCAAAACTCTGTAGCTTCAAACAGCAATCGGTTATTTTTGCTCCCAGGGAATGGGGCTCATTTGTGCATCTGGTCATGGGAGGCTCATCTACAAGCTGATGGTCTGGGGTGGCACACTTCACCTGGAAGCCAGCAGGCTGTGGGCCAGGAGCTGGCTGGCTGTTGGCTGGGAAACCCTGATTCTTCTCCATGAAGCCCCTAATCCTCCAGTACGCTAAACTGAGCTCATTCATAAACTTTGCATTCGATGTCAGGCACTTGTCAAGACTCTGCTTATACAATGCCTGCTACCATCCCAGGGACCAAAGCAAGTCAGTGGGCATCAGACTGAACGGGGGCATAAACTGATGATGCTTCTTCTTGGGAGAATCTTCAGGGTCACATTGTCAGAGTATGGATGCCAACAGAGGAAGAATTGGTGGCCCTTTTGCAATCTCCTACAACACAGGTACACAGATATACAAAAATCCTGCACACAATATGAGGGACTCCACAAAGCTCCTGCAGCTCCCCATGGACCCAGACAACCACTCTACCTTAAACCTACAAACTCTTTCACCTGAAACAGGTCTTCTCCCACAGGACCCAAGGACACATTCTCAGAGGTCTTAAAATTTTATTAAAATTTTATATTTTCATTTAAAGGATATTGTAAAAAATAATAACAACATTTCTATTGCTGGATTTCAATGCCTTTGTTTGCATTTGTCTTTACAACTGAGTGAGAATCAGGCCGATGCTGTCTTCATTGCTGAGGGTTAATGGGAGAAGCACAGGGGCAGGCTTCATAGACAGAGGCTGTGCTGGAGCCAAGAGCAGGCCACGTGACTCCACGTAGCCCTGTAGAGGTGACAGAGGTCTCCAGATGGTTCTAGAACTCCACTGGGGGAATTTACTCCACCCAGCAGCTTTCCTGGGACACAGCTGCCAGGACTCAAGGGAACTGTTCACAGAGCAAGGACCACTGGCATCTTGCAACTGGTAGGCTGCTTCCAGTAAAATGTTCCCTGCCACATTACAAAATATGGCTTTTTTTTATTTTATCATTTTTTGTTTCGATTTGAACTGGCAAAGTTTTGGTTTAGGACAAATGAAAAGCCAAAAGCGTGAGGCCTAACTTGTAACTAATTTTATGCTTGTGCATATTTAAGCCTATAGATACATATGAAATGGCAGAGTAAAAATGGCTCTAGTCAACCTTGAGGACCTGTGAGTGTTATTTCCTTTAAAATGAAAGCACACTAGTCAGAAAAATACCTGGGCCTGCAGCTTGAAACGAGAGAGAATTCTCTTCCTCTCTGCTTCCCTCAATTGTCAAACTACCGAAACTCTTGTTTTTAAATACAGGGAACATTAACAGTCTATTGTGGCCCAATCATTGTTTTTCTGCACTCCAAAATACAGTAAAACTGTTTATGCTACCATTCTCTGTGCTTCCTGGAGATGCTGTTACCACCTGACCAAAATGTCATGCAGGTCTCTGTGTGGGAACAAAAATCTCCTTAGTGACTCATTTTGTTTTAAGCCCCTCAGTTCCCTGTAGAATGAGATGCTTCAAGGGACAGGATTCCATGGCAAACATACTGGTGACATCTACACACAAGCAGAAAAATGACTCCTGGAAACCCCACAGCAAGGAACACAAGTTCATCCTACATTATTTGGTTATATATAAAACCTCTTAACATTCTGCAGATGAAGCTTTAGGGACCAGTGTTCAGAGAAAGGCTATTCTTTGCTCGATGCTCAGAATAGTGAAGAAAATATTTCTTTTGCAAGACACTATTTTATTTGGGGGTTGGTGTTTGGAGGAAGGTGGTTGGAGCCGTTGGCCTCAAATATCTATCCCTTTCACAAATAAAGGTCTATGGGTATCATACTTAAAGTAGAATTTATCAAATATATGTATTTATCCCTTGGAGTTACACCAGTCAGAGATTGCAAAAACCAAGAAGGTAATTATTCTATACCAGCCTTCCCTTTTTTAAACCATGGTTTAAAGAAATAATAAACAAACCAGCCCTTGTATTACCAGTGCTGCAAAAAAGATCTTTATCACAGAACTGCAGAAGAGAAAAGTTAAGGTCTGGCTTATCACTCATTTCTATAGCTCTGACAATTATAAAATGATTTCTCTTACTCTAAGAGAAGCAGGGGGATAGAGAGAGACAGAGACAGAGACAGATGTGTGCAGGAGCCAGTCCTACACCATCTCAGCAGCAGTGGACCTGTTCAAGAGATGTGTTTCCATAACCTGTGGTAAGGAGTCAGGTCTGGGGAAACTGAAGTAGAGAAAATGGATAGGTTTGGAAAGAAATACACTTGGTATTGATCCTAAAATTACAAGAAAACACATCAGTCTGCACAAACTCTCTGGTCTCTAACATGCTTGGCTTCTGACGTGCCTCCTCTCGCGTTTCTGTCTGCTCCCCAAGGTCTCCCAGTGAGATAAGCACACAGGCAGCATCTTCACTCCTGTCCTGAGCCAAGCCATGACCTTCCCCACTACACGGCATGTGTTGAAGAACCACCTAACCCCCAGGACATCAGAATGTAGCTGTATTTGGACAGAGGGTCTTGAAAAAGATGGCTAGATTAAAATGAGGTTGCAGAGGGTCTAATCCAGTATGACTGGTATTCTCATGAAAAGAGGAAATCTGGACACAAAGAAACAAGTTGAGGGAAAACAAGGTGAAGACACAGGGACAGGATGACTATGCAGCCAGAGAGAGGCCTGAGCACATTCTTCCCTCATAGCCCTTTGAAGGCACACACCCTGCTGGCAACTTGGTTTCTGACTTCTGGCCTCCAGAATTGTGAGAAAATAAACCTCCATCCTTTAAGTCACCCCATGTGTGATACTTTGCCATGACAGATCTAACAAATACAACTGCTATTTTACATTTCCTGAAACCAAGTAAGGGAAATCAATGACTCATCTTACATCATAATATAAAGGAGAGGCACAAGTGGGATTTGAACTCAGATCCTTTTTGTGCCAAATCCCACCGCTCCCCTGGCACCATGCTGCTTCTGGTGAGCAACCAGCAAGACACAGAGACAACTGGGGCTTCGGGAAGTGACATCAAGCTGAGTGTGGTGACACGTACCTATAATCCCGGCACTCTCTGAGGCTGAAACAGGAGGGTTAGAAGTTCGAGCTCAGCCTAGGCAACTCTGTCTCAAAATAAAAAGGGATGGGGATGTAATTCGATATGAGGCTCTGGGCTCAACCCTCAGTACTGCAAAACAGAAAAAAAAAAAACTCAGACATGGACCCATGGGGCTGGTGATGGTCCTGTGCATAGAGCAGGCATTTAAGCTGTGAGCCACTGTATTCAACAGAGAAAGTTGGTGACTGCCCCCCATGGCAATCAGTGCTCTACCGGGTGCGGCCAGTGTCTCTGGTGCTGGTAAAATCCCAGAGGACAGAGCCACAAACTTTATCCTACTCTTGGCCTGTATGTGGTTGCACACAAAAGACTCATTGTCCTACAAACAGATGAAGCCAACACAAGATTCCCATCCTGAAAACTGGGCCTCTAGGATGCAGAAGAAAAACCAGCACATACTACTAGAGCTGTTAAAGATGGCCTAGGATGAAAGACAGGACAGAATTTGGTCCTCCGTAGGACATAGATATCCCTGGTGCCATGTGGGCCATCAAACCACCATCAAGGGAATGGACATTAGAGGACTCAAGGACAAGTTTAATGACGCAAGACCAGGAGGCAAAGGTAAGGCTTAAAAATGTCAAGATAGCCTCAGGCTTAGCAAGACACTGCCTGCAATGTGCTGGGCAGAGGGTTGAAGGATAGGCTACGGAAGCAGGGTGTCGGTACCAGGGAACTGGGAGGTAAGGAGCCCACACTGCACAGTGACTGCCTCTCACCCTCAGCTCCCCACCCCAACCCCATCCAGAGCACCTCACCCCACTGGACCTGGACCACCCGGATCTCAAACCTCAAACTATTTCTGGAAACAGCTTTTCTGCCTCTTCGCAACTGCTCCCTCTCAGGCTGAGACAGACAGCTTCCTAAAAGGAACTGCTTCACAGGGTATTTAGCCCAAAGCCAGTCCACTGGAAAGGGCAGAATTAGGTCCGGTGACTCAAAAGAGGCAGGAGGGGAGGAGGCCCAGCTTTTGGTGAAGATGGAAATCTCTGTGCATCTTTATGCAGGGGAAATAGCTGGAAATGGCATGCAAACCACATCAAAGGAAAAGCTGTGCCTTTGAAAAGCATATTTGATTTAAAAAAAAAAAAACAGGGTTTCATCCATGGCATCTCTCTGCTTGGAGCAGAATTAATTATTCAACTTATCTGGGCTTGATGAAGACTTGGCAGCTGAGACGGCATTGAGGGAGCTTGCTTCTAAGGGAATGTTTTTCTGCTTCCTGCCGTAGGGAGGTGAGGACTGACATTTCCCCCCTCTTCTCTCCATCCTAAGCCCAAATTCTGAAGCAAACCACCAAACTATGACAGACCACATGCCTGGCTCTGGTTCCCAGTACTGTGTGACAAATTACCACAAATCCAGGGACATAAGGCAGCCCGTGCTTGTCAGCTCTGCTCCTGCGTCTGAGGGTCTAGGGGTAAGAAGGAGTCTCCTAGGCAGAAGTCAAGCCTGGTGCAGGGGCTGGGGTCTCATCTGAGGCTTGGGATCCTCTTCTAAGGCACTGGTTGTTAGAAGAATTTAATTTCTTACAGATGAAGGACTGAAGTCCCCATGTGATTGTTAGTGTGAGTTTATGATACATTATAGTCATATTTGTGTTGGGAAAGTTGTGTACACATATCATTTCTTGTTCACTTTCTACACCTGCTTCTTCATTAGAATATGTCGTCGATACATAATGAACATATCCATTGCAGGAAATTGGTACATATCCATAAGGATTCCTTTATTCTTCCTAACCCCTATGGATGCCCTGGGGTCTCATCATGGGACCCTTTCACGAGCATCCACACCATGGCCACTCCCTTCCTCAAGGCCAGTAGAAGGCTTCAGTCTCCCCAAGTCTCTCTCACCCGGATGTGTGTGCAGTCATTTGCTGAAGGTCATGTGGACCCAGCACAATCTTTCCTCCTCTGTGGTACACTCAAAGTCAATTGGCTGAAACCAGCTCAGTCCCCTTGTGGCAACTGTGGGACACCGTAGAGGCCAGAGGGGGAGGTTCTGTGGCTCATGCCAGAGTGTGCCATGTGGACCACCTTAAAATTCCCCAGGGTTCCTGTAAGGAACTGTCCCCTGTAATCTCTATCCCCATGAACCTAAATCTGGAGCCACAGGTAACGAAAGGGCAGATGCAGTGTTCTGCCAAGTCTCTGAGGCAACAAGGACTCCAGGCCCCAGAATGAGCCCCTGTGTCCCGACTCATCAGCACGAGCTGGAAGGTGAGGGCTCCAGAACCCTGCCAGGCAGGGGCAAAGGCTCAGCTGTCCCATCCTGGGGAAGAAACCTCTTAGCCTTGGGGCCAGGGCCTAGTAGTCTATCATGGGGGCCCACAATAATGATTTCCAGGAGGAATGGACATAGCTCAGTGGTAGAGCACTCGCCTAGCACGCACAAGGCCCTGGGTTCCATCCCCAGCACTGCGGAAAAAAAAAAGATGTTTTCTTTTTAAATCAGAAGAAAAAAAAGAATACATAATACTAAATTCAGCCCATATTGTACTCATCTTTACACCAGCAGAGATGTTAAGATATGACTTTTCATGTTTCTGTGTGTGGAACAAGAGACCCCAGAAGGCAAAAGCTCATAGGAGTCATAAAAATCCACAGGTGGTCCTGGTAATATTGTCCTTCCTTCCAAGGCCCACATGCACCTTTTCTTGTCAGTTCCACTGTGATTCCAAAGGCGGCTCAGCCTCTCTCGGAAAGGGAAATGTGTCTGAGTCATGGTCCCACGAGGCTGATCTCTGGACTCACCGTGGTGAGGATGCTGAGTGCCAGATCATAATATTTCCTAGGCCACAACAAAGCAGCACAAACACACAATTCAAATTAGCTTAAAGTTATAAACTTGGAGCTAATACGGCCAAACTCAACTCATTCCTGCAGGTTCAAATTTCTGGTTTTACATTGCTGACCATCCACTGAGCACCTTGTACCACCAGTGGTACATGCACGACTGTCCCATGCCACCCAATGGACAGTGATGCATGTACTATACCACCAGTGGTTCGGAGTCACTTGGCAGTGAGACATACGTATTACAGGCCATCACGAACATGCTAATCTCTGGATGGGGCACTTAGTTTTTGGGGGGATTCACAGTTACACTGAACACTCATCCCCATCAACCACCCCACAAGTATAAACTGATGATCACCAGGGAAGGTAAGATTTAAAAGAAGCACTTAAAATCTTTCTCAAATGCTAGAAAACAGGAGCAAAGCTAGTTACTATCACAGTATCAATTGGATAGTCATCCTGTCTGAAAAGGAGAAAGAGACAGAAAAGAAGTAGAAGTAAAAGACTACAAATTGGCATGACATTTCATGTCTGGAAGTGCTGGTGTAAGATGCTTGGCCATTCATGTGCCAGAGGGTGGAGAATACCAGCAAGGGATGCCATGGTGGATGAAAGCGGAGGGAGAGGAAGAAGCTTCGTGTGAGGGAATGATACCCGGATGGATGACCAAAGAAAGGCCCAAACACAGCCAGGCAGGTCTTTTGACAACTCCAAACAGACAGGAAGTTCTGCCAATATCACCCCTACCCTTTTCACTTCGACTTTTGCCAATAAATCTGGGGGAGTCAGAATAGATGTCCCTAAGGCCTGTTCTATGCCAACCTGCCTGTTAATCTACAAGTTGTTACTTCTAGAAAAAGATATAAACCCCCACTCCAAGAAAGGGGGAGTCCTTCCACATCTCCCCATCAGTTTCCAAGCTGCTTACGCTAGTTACACCATGAGAGAAAGAGCCCATGGCTGCAAGGTGGTCAGGGTGACAAGCCCGAGAGGAGAGAGCAGCACATCAATGGAGGGCATGGCTGGCACCTCCACCAGTTGAGAATAAAGCTGCCTTTTCTGTTCTTCTTAGAACACTATGCACAAGGGGCTCAGCAGCAGAAAACCACCCACACTCTTTAGAAGGTTGATTCCCAGGCTCTCAGGCAGGGGCTCAAACTGAGAAAACTCTGTATTCACTTTACAGCACTCTAACAAATACCTGAGATAGACCGCTTATAAGAGGGAAAGGTATATTTTGGCTCACCATTCCAGAGGGCTCAGTCCACTGTTCCCTTGGACCCATAGTGGAAGAGCACAGCAGAGAAGGCCTGTTTCCCCCATGGTACCCAGAAAACAAAGACAGAGCAAGGAAGGGGCAGAGTCCCAGTATCCCCCCTTCAAATGCATACAATGTCCTGACTTTGTCCCACCAGGTCCCACCTACTAAAGGTTCCAGCACTTTCCAGTAGTGCTACAGGTCAACGACCCCTCCTTTGCTGTACGGGCCTTTGGATACATTTATCCAAATGATAGCTCTTTCACACATGCTAGGTCACTCTCTTTCAGCCCTGGGCGTCTGTCTCATGAGGATTATCTTTCAAGAATGACTACCTCCAAACCACATTTTGGAGCTGAGGAAGCACATTCAAGGAAAAGATGGAAACATTTGGAAGTGACAGCATTTTCAGAAATCCATGGATCTGCTAGAGTGAGATACAACTTGCTATTATTAGAAAGAGCCTGCTGAGATAAACATGCATATTCAAGCATATTGTATATATTTGGGGTGTTGCTTTTATCTGGGAGTTCCAGAGAATAAATACATTATGGCATTCATCCTAAAGTGCCCCCTACATCAGAGTGCCCACCCAAAAAGCAGGCAAGAGGGCTATGCACCTGTGGTTAACTTGGGCAAGAGAAATGACAAGTTTTCTTTCCCAAGTAAGAAAAATAAACCACTGTGGGAAATCCTGACAACCAAAGGAAAGAGTCTTTTGCAAAAAACACAAGCCCAAGGGCAAGAGATGCTGATTGCTTTGTCTCCACATGAATCCTTGAACAGATTCCCACCTTGCCCACCTTCAGAGATGAGGTGCAAGGCCACTCATCAGCCACAGTGTGTAGCATCCCCAGGGAGATTCACAATTAGCCATGGCCTCTGCCACAGGGCAGAGGCAGCCTCCCTCTTTGCTGCTTGGTTCTTTGCCACCCTTACTTCTTGCTGTGATCTCCACATGGGACCCATCACCTCTGTCCTCCTCCCTGACTCTCTCTCCTCCCCCTGACAGCACCTTCCCAGGCCTGACAGGGGCATCCACCTGTATGGATGCCCACAAGCAACCAGGAGGAGAAAAAGGAATGTACTCCCTTCTGGGCCTGGGAGACAATTTCTGATGTTGGTAGTAGGAGCAGATGCATGTCCAGAAAATAGGCTGCTGTTCAAGAAACACCATGAACTGAGGGGGAGAGTCAGAGGATATCACCAGTTGGAGAATTTAGAGGCTGTGGGGGAAAAAGGAATCCTTCTCCACCATTGATAGGAGTGTAGACTGGGGCAATCACTGTGGAAATCAGTCTGGAGGTTCTTCAAAAAGATGAGATTCGAAGTCCGATTTGACCCAGTTATCCCATTTCTGGGCATATTCCCAGAAGAATTGAAAACATCAAACCACACTGATATTTGTGTACCCATGTTTATATCAGCACAATTTGTAATAGCCAAATCTTGGCAAGAACCCAAATGCCCATCAACTGAGGAATGGATTAAAAGATGTGGTATTTTTATACTATGGAGTACTACTCAGCTCTAAAGAAGGATCACACTGAGGCTTTTATGGGTAAATGGATGCAACTTGAGACCATACTCTTAAGTGAAATAAATCAAACCCGCATGTGTAAACACTGTATTCTCTCCCCAGTGTAAGAAACTGAAAGGGTCAATAAGATACAAAATCTTCAATAAATATTGTGAAAGGGTAAGAAACTGCTCAAAGGGGAAAAAACAACTCAGGGAAAAGGAGAAAAGAAGGAAGGAAAAAGAAAAAACATATAAATTTGTATATATACACTTAAGATAGCTAAGATGATTGTACTGCTAATTCTATTAGCTGTTGGAACAAAACAGTTAACATTCATAGGATTAATTTTGCATGTCTGTATCTGGTAATCTGAGTAACTCTTTTGAAGATAACTATACAAAATAACAACTTTTGGTATGTTCCTACCATCTTGTTTTAAAAGCCTATATTGTTATTGTTTTGAGTTCTTTGTTATTGTTATTTATTTTTCTCTTTTGTTTCTTGTTTTTTGTGGGGTTCTTTTTTTTTGCTATTCCCCCTAACACAGAAAAGATAGATGTACATGTATAGGCTTATACATGCCTAGAACTACTCCTAAAGAATTTATAAGAACTGATTTTATTATGTGTGATGGTAAGAACAGCTACTTCGAAGAAAACAAGACATTATGGTAGCCATTGCTGATCTCTTACCATCATGTTTTGAAGTTCAATAATGCTTTTATTCTTTGATTTGATTGGTTTTAGTCTGTTTTCTATTATTCGATTGCAATATGTGAGAAGGTATGGACAGCTATTTTGAAGAAAACAAGAGACATTATGGTAGCCATTGTTGATTTCCTATTGTCTGATTTTGAAGGTTGGTAATGCTTTCATTCTTTTGATTGGTTTTACACTATTTTGTTTTGTTTGAATATATTGTGTGCGAAAGTATGAACAACTATTTCAAAGAAAACAAGAGACACTATGATAGCCACTGTTGATTTCCTGTTGTCTTGCTTTGAAGTCCTGTATTCCTTGCATTGTTCTGTTCTGATTTGCTTTGTTCTGTTCTACTCTGTTTTGTTTTGTTTTGTTTTATTCTCTTTAAAGTAAAAAAAAATTATAAAAAAAAAGAAGAAGAATTTAGAGGCTATGCTGCATGAAGGTAAACCAAGGCCTCTTGGCTCAACACAGCAAACAGTTACCCAGATTCTACCCATGTGGGACCAACTCATTGCAAATAAGCTGCCTGGTGATCTCTCCCTATTTTGTTCCATAACTAAGAACAGGACAATTGCGTGGAGGGAATTAGGTAAGCCTGAAGCCAATCAACCTGCCGTGATGTGCCATGGGCTGGTCATGTGGGAAGGAAGTGACAAGTGGCCTATCAGCTCCCTTAATTCAGGCAAACTGCCAATCATCTACCTCAACCCAGGGTAGCACCTGGATTATTATGCAGGTAGTGGGCTGAGCAAGCAATTATGTGGCATCCACAGATACCCTGCTTTCTACTTTTGATCACTGAGTCCCCCACATCTGCCCATGGGTACCCATAGATTACAGAACCCTGCACTAAGGACACAGAAGGAAGTAGTGTTCATTTCTACTATGCCAGGAAAATACTTGCATCAGAGATGTTCACCCAGAGCAAGATGTCACAAGTCTCAGGCACAAAATATTCTACACACAGGCTGAGGATATAATGTCCGAGATCCCCAAGGAGTTAATTGAAAGGAAAAGTTTTGTTTTTCTTGTTTTTAATTTGTTGCTGTTGTTTTTGTTGGTGACTTCCAAAGCCAGTCTTGACCTGTCCCTCTCTGTTCCCAGCCTGAGTGGGAAATCAGAGTTCAGAGGCCTCTGGCTCTCCCCTCCAAAATGCACGGGCTGTGTGTCACCAGGGCATGCCTGTGCCACCAAAGGACAAGACACAACATCCTGGGTTCTGGGAGCACAGGGCCCTTGGTGACTTTTCCCATAGAACTATCCTTGGAGAATGTGACCACAGAAAGGTTACAGAGTTAGGATTTTAACTGAAGCCCAACCATCATGGCCCAGGCCAAGACAAAGGATGGAGAGCAAGTCAAGACATCCGGATTGGGGAAGCACAGAAGACAGACTCCATTTCAGTTGTCTACCCAAAGAAGCCCCAAGGACAAAACAGGACACCCCCAAAGGACAGAACACCATATCATGCTGGCGAGCACAGGGATTGCTCCTCCTGAAGCCAATCAACCTGCCGTGATGTGCCATGGGCTGGTCCCTGGGGAAAGAGAGGCCAGGGCAGCCCCAGCTCCCACCCCGTGCACTGGCCTGGGGTTTCCCAGGACCCTCAGAGCACTTACCTTTTGCTCACATGATCTTTGAAAGTGCCAGTTACTGGGCTTTCAACTTTTTGATAGTGAAAAGGCCAGTTTTTATAAAATAAGTGAGGAAAAATAATGAATAAGCAAGTCAGGGTCATTAGGTGGGATTAGATCAAAACTACCAACAGTGTACACACGGGATGATCAAAATATACAGTGAATGATTAAATTCTAAAAAATGTGTTATAAAAGTAAAAGATGCATTGCCATTCATTTCCCTCAAGATACTCCCTCTGGCTTATCCCATCATTCTCTCCCCTTTAAAAAGCAGTTCTGGAAGTCTTCTTTTGTGAGTGCCTTCAAAAGGCATGATCAAAAATACAGCAAACACTGCTGCTGAGTGACATTCAATAGAAAAGCAGTTTTGTAAGAACACTATGGTGTGCCCTCATCGACCTAATCACTAGACTGGGCACTGTGTGGCTTATAGCCCCTCTCCAAATCAAAATGACCATGAAAGGTAAACGTTTGGGATCAATTCAGGACATTGAGGCAGCCATGACACCACAACTGAAGACACTCACAAAAAGGACTTGCAAACCCCTTCGCTTACGTGCCTCTGGTTATCTGGGCCAGAAAACATGAACCCATGAAGGTGATAAGCCCTTCCAAAGCAATGGCATCTGAGAACAAGCCACATCGCACTGACAGACTTTCCCTTTCATGTTGAAGAGAATTCTGAGTGGGTGTGGGGTTTAGAGACCGGGGACAGGAACTTTGAGTGGGAGGAGATGAACAAGTCTCATCAGCTTCCTGTATGCATGGAAAGCCCAGCCTTGGACATCTCCTTGGAGGAAAACTCGCTAATAAGAATCGAGTCAGCTGAGGTAGACCAGCATTCACCTAGGAAGAATTTCATGTTATGCCTTAAAGGGCACCAAGGGATTTGCTAAGAAGACGGCAATTCAAGGGGACCTGGGTGAAGAGATATGTGAGTCCTGGGGTTATTTTAGGCTCTGACTTCCCCAGGGGGTCAGGGAAGCCTACACACCAGAAGCCAGGCAGGGAACAATGGAGACTCACTGCTCCTGAACAGACTCCTTCCAGCTGGCTTCATGTGCACCTGTGTCTTCAGAGCCTGGCACCTGGGGCTCCATTTCACCTCTGCTGCAGCCTGCCCCCTCACCAGCTCTCATGACTGGCTGTCTGAAGGACTGTCCTCATGCTGCCAGATATCATGTCCCAGAGTCCCCTGCCTCCGAATCCCCCAGACCTCGTTTCTCATGTACTGTGCTTGTGGATCAAATCTCTGCTCTCTCCTCCCAAAGGAAGGAGGTAAAATGCAATGTAAGGACTGACTTGCTATGGCCAGTACTGATGACTGATTTGGGGATGGATGATTGAGGACTGAGTTAAAATGAGACTGGTATCTTGAGAATCTCCTCATAGAAATAATCACATCTGTATTCACCATACCTCAGTCAACATGCACGCGCACACACACAGGGTCACACACACTTACACATTCTTTCTCTGAAACATCAGTATATACGGGAAGCATCTTTGAGTGATTTCTCACTCCCGCCTCCCATGGAAATAGCACAATACTCCCACGTAAATGAAAATGTCAACCCTTTATTTCCAACCCTTTCCTGGCTGAGAATTGGTTTCCTCCTCCTTTCCATCCAGATGGAAAGCAAACACAAACCATGTGAGGGAGCCCTGAGCTGTGATCAGTAACGCTCCAAGGAAGTACGGCTCAGACAGAAGCACAACAAACGAGAAGGGAGTGGCTGCGCCCTGCAGCCCATCCCGGAAGGAGGAGAGTCTGAGAGTGTGCCCCCAAGACAAACCCAGCTATAAGCACAGGGCTTCCAATCCCTCCCCACTGTATACATCACCCAAACCAGTGTGCAGTTCCTTTTATTAAAGAATAGCAGCCCAATGAGTGGGGGGTAGAGGGTGAAGGGGCTGCAGACCTCCAGCTTAGTCATCTGGGGAGATAAGATTTTATCTAAAAAAGCACCTCTGGTTTGCAAAAAGGAACCCAGAGTCCCATTTCAGAACAAAGCAGGTCCAAATTATGCTTCAAGCCTGCTTGGACCTGAGCTTCTCTCTATCTTGAGAATAAAGACAGTGTGTGTCACGACTTTCGCAGGCCACCTGGCACATAACAAATCCTCAATTAATATTAGCTGCCATACCGTCATCATCAAACGACTATTCCTGGGGCTACCTTTGTATGGAAGGGAAGCGAAAGAAAAAAGGATTCAGTGTAGTTGTAACAAAATCACAGCCACTCAAATCCAAGTGGGTTATAAAAGTGGATTCCACCATAGAATAGACATAGACTCTGCATGGTAATCAGCATCACTGCTTTCTCCGTTCGTCATGGATGGCAGCCATCCTGGCTGGTCACTTGAACAAGACTAAAGGTGAAAATTAGTGGGCAGGAGGAAGAGGAAGGGCTCTCTGCCCAGCCAGGATTAGGCATCAGAGTATAGATTGCTCCTCCGCCCTTCCATTGGATGCATTTGTTCTGTAGTCTCCCATTCAATCGTAAGCCTAATATTTACCCAGTGGAAGCAGTATTTGTGTACATTGCCACCTAAAATCCAATAAGTATGGAGACAGAAAAGAGGCTTCTTGCTTATGAGGCATGAGAGCAAACACAGGCAGCTCTTTAAAGAGCCACTGAGCTGATCAATACCCTCTCCCATTTCCATTCTGGGGCCTTGGGCCAACAACGGAGACTTAATAAGTGTTTTCCATCATTACAATCTTAGAGAAACTTAAAAAGAAAAGGTTGGTGTTTCTCAGTTAACTCTTCTCCTCTATTTGCCAAACACAGATTATTTCCTGGGGTCCCTTCCCAGCCAGCAGTGAACCAAGACAGCTCATCCTAGGCCTCTTGGAGCTGGCCTTAGAAACAAGATATTGTCCGCCCCGAAAGCACTGTAGTCATGGAATCTGGTTGTCTAGGCCAGGCCCCACCTTCTCTGCCAAAGTCAAGTTGTGGCCAGACCTCCAGTTGGACATTCTTTTTTTCTCTATCCAGAACTGAAAAATAAATAACAAGCCCTGTGGTAGGTCCAGCAGGAAGGAAGAGGATGCTGTGGGCTGGTTGGCACCACCATGAGCTTCCTCACTCTGACTCCTCCACAACTACCACTGAGGTCCCTTGTGCCCGCCAGGGGTACCCTGAGGCCCACTGTGGAGACCTCCAATCCTCTCTCTGCTTGTCCTGTCCTTAGGGAACTTGAAGGAACAACAACACCAAAAAATTACAGGAACCTTCCTCTTGTGCAAAAGTCAGCTCAAATAACTAGACTGATAATAACTAGATCTATTAGGAGAGGAAAGCCCTATCACTGGGACCTACATGCATGAAGGGTTTGTTTGTCTAGCTTAGCACGAAGACCAGAGGTCAATAATCCAGCTGGCACTGCCAGGGCAAACTGGGTGCCTTGGGGTTCGTGCTGTCACCCTTAGCCATGGCTAGTAGGCCCCAGCTGCTGCCTTGCTGTTCCAAGAAAAAAGAGAGGGAGACAACAAAGGGAGAGGAGAAGTCTCCCCTAGTGATGTCTGTTAGCTATCACCTGGCTTCCCTTGGTTACAAGAGGGGCAGTCGGTTGAGGATTTAGAGCTGTGTGTTTGGCTCATTCAATCAGAACTGCAGTTTTGCTATACAGGATGAAGGAGTAAGTGGGTATGAGGTAGGTGTCACTGTCTGACTGTCTGTGTCCCCTCTGAATTTATACTGTAAAATTCTAACTCTGAGGTGACAGTATTAGGAGGCAGAGCCTTTGGAGAGAAACTGTGTCTGAGATTAGTACCCTTAGAAACAAGGCTTGAGAGAGACCCCTGCCCCTTCCACTAAGTGAGGACATAGCAAAGGGTGCCGTTTACAAACCAGGATCTTCTCAGCTCCCAAAACCATCAGCAGTAATTTCCTGTTGTTTATAAACAGCCCAAATGGACTAAGAGTAAACATCAGTTTAGCCGCTTTAAGAAAAATAAAAAGTTAGTATTGAATAGCAAATGATGGACAATATTTTTTTAGGTAAAATTTCTGAAAGTTGGTCTATGACAAGTCTGCAGAATAAAACAAGCATCAGCAAGGCCTGAGAACTTTTTTTTTATTTTAAAGAGAATAGAACAAAACAAAACAAAACAAAACAGAACAAAACAAAGCAAAAGAAAACAGAATAGGACTGAGAATTTTTAAAGAGTCAGAATTTTACAGGAATAATTTTACAGGGAGAAAAGTCTTAAAATGCCCTTCCTTACCCCCTCCAGGACTAGGACTGGGGCAAGCCATCAGTCCCACGACAGAGGTGTGTTAGCAGCAGGCTGACCTTAGCTGGGAGATTACCTTGCTGGGCCTGATCTTTTCACAGCAGCCCAAAAGCAGAGAACTTTCTCGAGTGATGGCTGAAAAGGAAGTCATTTATGTG